>JARTUT010000601.1:0-43734 GCA_030674115.1 Micraspis discolor
CATGACAGTAGTGCGCGTCACCGCCTCCCAAATGAACGCATAGTGCGCGTCCTTTTTTCCCCACATGACAGGAGTGCGCGCCCTTTTCCCCACATGACAGTAGTGCGCGTCACCGCCCTGCCAAATGAACGCATAGTGCGCGTCTTTTCCCCCGCATGACAGTAGTGCGCGTCACCGTCCTCCCAAATGAACGCATAGTGCGCGTCTTTTCCGACATGACAGAAGTGCGCGTCACCGCCCTCCCAAAGGAACGCAGCGTGCGCATCACAGACGCCGACGAACAGTGAGAAGAATTGCTGATTTAGGCTAAGATTTCCTCTTGTATGTTATCGCAAATTTAGGCTAAGATTTTCTCTTATGTTGTTGATTGAGGCTAAGATTTTCTCTCATATTGTTGATTTAGGCTAAGATTTTCTCTTATGTTGTTGATTGAGGATAAGATTTTCTCTTATGTTGTAGATTTAGGCTAATATTTTTCTCTTATATTGTTGATTTAGGATAGGATTTTCTCTTATATTGTTGCTTTAGGATAAGATTTTCTCTTATATGGTTGATTTGGACTAAGATTTTCTCTTGGGTTTTATTAGGCTGAGGTCCTTTCCTCATCCTTTTTGTGGTCAGGAAGGGAAAGAAAAAAAAATTCTTTTTTATGGAAGTAAGGAGAGTGTAACGAAGTAGTTTTGTTTGCGCGGAAGAAACCCGTTGACCTTGATCGACTCCAGCGAGATCGCGCCGAGCGGTGGGGACACCGACCGATCATTGCCACCTCCATCTGCAGTGCGCACGACTTATGTTGCTGGAGGGACCGAGAATGGTATTTATAGGCGAGTCGAGCACTGGAACGGCAGTTCCTCGCACGGCGCGGAACTCAAAATAAATCAAGGCCTCTACCGTATAGTGGAAGGTCCAGCCAGTGTTGTGAGTGCTGGTAGTGAGTTCAGTGGTAGGCAGACATACCAAGGTAGGAAAGGGGTATAGAGAGGGGACCGGAGGACCACTTGTGGAGGACGAGATTCCAGGAGGTGAGTGTGAGGTTCGATCGTTGAGACCGAACGACGGCTGCAGGAGGGCGTTCAGGGCTTTCACGTCCTTTACGAGTCCTTTGGCCGGTATTGCGGAACCGACATCTGGGTGCCGAGATGAGCAAGCTCAATCGTCCCTAGATTGTGGGCCGTTTTACCTTGGCGGACTCCTGCTGTCCATCTCTCGGAGCTGACGTTGATGTACGAGATGAGCAAGCTCAATCGTGCTTAGACTTAAGCTTTCCGTGACGTGGGCTGCTGCGCGGTGAGGGTCGTGGTGTGCCCCCTGTTGTCGTTTGTCGAACCGGCCCTGGAAGGCACGGGTTCGTCACGGTGTCGGCTGGGTCCTTTAGCCGGTATTGCGTATCTGCCGTCTGGGTGCCGAGATGAGCAAGCTCAATCGTCCCTAGGTGGTGGGCCGTTTTACCTCGGCGGACTCCTGCTGTCCATCTCGCGGAGCTGACGTTGATGTACGAGATGAGCAAGCTCAATCGTGCTTAGACTGAAGTTTTCCCGTGACGTGGGCTGTTGCGCGGCAGGCACTGGATTTGCCCGGTCTTTGAGGGTGCGGGATTTGTCACGGGTGTCGGCTGGGTCCTGAAGCCGGTATTGCGAACCCGACATCTGGGTGCCGAGATGAGCAAGCTCAATCGTCCCTAGGTGGTGGGCCGTTTTACCTCGGTGGACTCCTGCTGTCCATTTCTCGGAGCTGACGTTGATGTGCGAGATGAGCAAGCTCAATCGTGCTTAGACCGAAGTTCCGTGGTGTGGGCTGCTGTGCGGCAGGCACTTGGTTCGACCTCGGCCCTGTCGTTGTCGCGGGTGAACGCGCGGTGGTTTGCGCATGCGCACACCATACCGCTGGTCACTCCGATTTTGGCTGGGCCTTGGCAGTTCTCTTCGAGGGGTTCTGTTGCGCGCGGACACTAGTTGCGCCGTGCGGAACCGTGCCCCAGGGACCCCCCCTCCGCTTGGATGGTCCATGTTGGCCTGAGTGAGGCTTTGGTTTCCGCCCCCCCTCCTCTCGCTTTAACCCCGTGATATTATTATTTCTTTCACACGGCCTTAGTAACTTTCATGCATGAGCAATTTTCTGATGAGCGAATGCCTTATCTATTCTCTGCCTGATTCATTGGTATGCCTAACCCATTTTTATGCCTACGTCATTTTGCTTGCCTAATTCTTTCTGATGCCTAATACGTCGAGTAACTCGCCACTGTAATCGCTTTATGTGCACTCTAAGCCCTTCACGGAATGTTACTGGTGATTGACAAGTAGATTTGGGACTTGGGTTCTTAGAGGTTAAGGACTGTGAAGATTTTGTGGTATAGATTAAGGACTGTTGTACCTGATACGAACTGGTGATTAGTTTTAAGGACTGTGAGACCTATTATTTTGGAATGTTTGTTTATTTGGTATGAATAGAGAGTAATTTTTAGTTAATCGCGTGTTTTATTGGTGACACCTCCACCTCCAACAGCTACCCACTTCATTCTCCACTGGAGTCTGCCTAGGCTCGAGCTTCTGGACATTCCGGAGGAGCTCGATAGGTGAGGGTGACGCCCTCAGAAGCAAATAGTCTGGCGCCCGAGTTTACTGATAAAGGAACTGCACGTAAGGGCGTTACAACATTTGATGGAATGAACTAACTAACCTTTTAGCCAACTCACGAACTGATATTTTGTCTCTTTCGAGTACATTCACAACCTCCATTTTCTCTTTTAGAGTTAATACGTTCTTCTTTGGCGCCATTTTTTGCTGAATGCATTCACACGTTCACTTACTGTTTTTATTCGTTCGACTGCAAGCAAGTTTAGACTTGCACGGTAATTCGCGATCTGATCAACTGAAGAAGTGGGGACATTAAGATCGGCAAGTTACGGAGTCCGTTTATTGGAGCTTCGTGTCCGCTTTCAAGAGATTTCAGATACAGTGGACATATAGAAATACGAAAAATTCATTTCATTACATCCGTTTATTAGAGCTAAGAGTCCGCTTATGGGAGATTTGGGTAAGAAATATATGAAGATTTAGTGTCCGCGTCCGGTTAGAGAGAGCGTCCGCTTGTTGGAATATACTTAATAGGGCAATTATACTCAAAAAATTGGTTCCTAGAAAATTGGCCGCTTATGAGAGATGTCCGCTTATTGGAGCTGTCCGCAAGTAGAGCGTTCACTGTATATGTTTGTAAATCATCTTGGTTTGGATTACTATAATGTCAAACATAATATCCTCAATTTCAATCATATTTTCAAATATGAATGAAAATGTAGTAGGTAACTAGAAGCAAGTAGTTTATGTTCAGACCAGATCTGCAGATCAAATATACAGGGTGGCCATTTGAAAATGAAACAGACGAAATTACAGACAGAAATAATTTTTTCGATAGAAATGCTCGGACAGGTCGATTTCTGTTTCGAGGAGTACAACTTAAGATGTAGGTTACGGACGCATAGCTCTTCAACCCTTGCTACTACAACCCTCACCCCCAAATTTTGAATAGGGAAGATGGGGTGAGTGATACCTCATTTAAAATGTATTTTTATACTGATTTCAGCACAGTAATTGTTTTTCCATTTTATGCATTAGTTCACGAAATAATCTTAACTAAGTATTTGAAAATGAAGTGGTGTTTTCATGGCACTTGTAGTGTTTATAGAACTTATAGAAACACGTGTCGGCAAGTACCTTCCATCCATTTCCCATATTTTCTGCATTCCTGCGGTTTAACCCATTATCCTTCTCCAATATCTTATTTCACCGCATTATCTTCACTTTGAATATATATATATATATATTTTTTCTGGGGAGTGAATTGTGAATGTGAAGTCTATAAAATTTTTTTTATATTGCCAAAGATTGGGGTAGAAAATTATATTTTTGTTACATAACTGTATACAGATATCACCTTAGGTAGATAACTCACAGTTGTTTTCTAAGAGTTCATTGGTGTAAATTGTAGATTTATATTAATAAACTCTATTATTATTATTATTATTATTATTATAGCGTTTATTTCATACGGTTCAATAATTTCACTTATATTTTTACAAATCGCTATTGAACAACTTGGCATTTTGATGTAAACACTGAGCTCAACACCACGCGCACTCTAGAAAGCAACTAATAGCCTCTATACCCTTCACTGCTTCTCTCTATTCTAATGCTTTTTAATAAACTATAGGTTTGTTCGCGTGGCAGTTCGGAATTGTAATTTTTGGTAATTTGTGGTTCCCACCCGTTCGTCTGGGACGGAACAGGAGTTCCTTGTCGTTCGTGTGGTAGGAACACTTGATTTCGGAACTGTTCGTTACTGTTCTTACGGTTCCTGATCTAGAGATGGCACAAGGTACAACAGAAGAAGCGGTAAATTCAAATCATCGGTGATTCAAATTTTCAGTAGTTCTAATTGGCAATTAAGTTATATATTTGGTGACTACGATATTCGCATAGCTGTTTTTGAGTATATTTGATGTTGTGGGAGTATAAATTTTTAATCAATTGTAGCTTCTCAAAATTTTTGTTATCTCAAAGAAGAGGAAGGATCATTTGCAATAGATGAATAAAATAATTGCATAGTTTTTTGATCAAAGTATGTAAGATAATTATTTTATATTATTTATATTGTTAGAAATATGAAGAAAAATTGCCTAAGCCGCCGCTGGTCGGGGACCACTAGAAAGAATGCTGATGTAAATAAACACTTGAGATGTTTATTTCTAAAGACTTATTAGGCAGTTCCTAGAGAAAAGGGAACAGGGCAGCATACGTCTCCGCTCAGGGATACAAGGCCGCTTATTTTTATCCATCATTATTTTAATTCCATATATTCGAATTATTAAATGATAACAATTACGAGTTTGTTGAATTTCTAATAATATATACGATATTTCGTATTTATATTTATTTTTGTTATTTCGTGATTGTAGTATCTTTATTTTTAATCACTCAAAATGTATTGCAAATTTGGGGAGGAAACGGAGGAATTAACTCTTTCAAGAACACAACGACTTGTTAAAACAATTCTTATCTAAAAATAATTACAAAGCTATGAAAATTGTTAGAAAATATTTTTATTTTTTTCCCAAATGCCACCAGTTCCATATACAATTACCTAATTCTATTTTCTGTACACAGTTTCCACCAAAATTACAATGAAATAACAGAAGAATTCACAGTTTACCCAGATATGAACTAACAAATATAATTTCTCCACTGATGACCACTACTACGTATATTGAAATTACAAATTATAATTAAATTAAATCATTTATTTAAATATTTCATTACATATAAATTATATTTACAGTTATTCATATGGATATGTTTATGTTTATTTATTTATGACAAAAAAAAATTGTTTAATATTAATATTTGTAATTTCTAACGTATTTCCACCCTATTAATAACACAAAGATATCGAATAAGTTATTCAATATCTTTGTAACACTATCCATGATGTACAACATAACCTTACTTTCTCCATAGAAATACAAGACTCTTATCAATGCACTTAACGAAATCGTTTTGAAATCATCTGTTCCCATCTGTTCTCACCCGTTCGTGTCATAGAACAACTTGCGACGATTCCAAGAGATACAAAACCTGGTTCTCTGTGACCCCAGAACAACTGGGAACTGCCACCCGAACAAACCTTATATTCGGTGATTCGATGAATGATAAAAATTTCTTGGCCCATGAGGGGATCGAACCCGCGACCTTCGCGTTATTAGCACGACGCTCTAACCAACTGAGCCAATGGGCCATTTGATCTATAGCTAAGTGAAAGCAATAGTGATTAACCAATTAAAATGTATATTTTCTAATTTTCCGAGAGATTTTCTTTATGTTTTTTTCTGTAAGAACCATGTACAGCGTATTAGAAAGCCACAAAAAAAAACCAGCCAAATCGGTCAAGCCGTTTTCATGTTATGCCGTGACAACGAAGAACGGGTTTCATTTTTATATATAAGATTTCACAGCAATATATCCTCATCAGAAATAATATACGTTGTCAAAATTCAGAAAAACACTGAATTAAGTTTTTAGAAGGAATTTAGCTTTGAACAAAACTTGGGGAAAATTATGAGTAGTTATTTCTAATTTGAGATATAGGTTTGTTCATTCATTAGGCGTTCATATTTGCATCACATTGTTCCATAGTACGGGAAAAGACTATTGTTCACCTGATCAGAGTGCTTATAGATTTTTTATATGAATATTTACTCGCAAGTAGCTCAACAAGAGGGCCAAAGCAATCTGACCTCACGTCAGTGCTTTCTAAACTTTTTTCAAGGATTCTGGTATATTCAAAATATGTTTAAGAAATTTCTATTACAGACTAGTTGACCCGACAGACTTCGTCCTGTCAAAAAGATTTGTAATGTGGCCGTTTTGGTGCCTACGTATTTTAAAAAATTCTGAACAGAACCGTCACCCTGGTGATAGGGCGTTGTGAATAAAAAATAATTAAATAAAACATATATAAGGATTTAAAAGTAAGTAATCGCTTTATTGTTAATCATGTGAATCATGATTATTATTATTATCATTGTAGTGCTTTGTGGTATACGATGTTTTTTGTTTGATTACCTGGCGCATAGATAAACAAATCTGATGGTTTTCCAACACGGGAACAGGCAACATACAATTGACCATGTGAGAAACATGGGTTTTCTAGATTAATACCACAAACACTTAATGATTGCCCCTGGGACTTGTTTATAGTCATATCAAAAGCAAGCCGCACTGGAAACTGTAGTTGTTTAAACTCAAATGGCACATCAGTCGGAATCATTGGGATGCGCGGTATGAGAACATCTTCTCCTTTATACTTTCCTTTGAGTATAGTTGCTTCTATTACATTGTTTAGTAATTTTTTTATCGCTAACCGTGTAATATTTCGCAACATCATAACCACCGATCCAACCTTTAATTGAAGGTTGTGAGGTGGTAATCCTAACAAATCCAGCGAGTCTAAAAATTCCGATGGATAGTTGACTACATCATCTTGATTAGTAGCCGAATCAACTGAAGACATCTTAACTTTGGTGACAGAAAATTTTGTTCGCTAAAATAATTATGAGTAACTGCTATAATACATACCTTGAAAGTTGGCATAAAATTTTCCCGAACTACATTTGTTGCCCTAAATGAAGTCATTTGAAAGCTATTGTTATGTGTCAAAAAGTGTATAGAATCTGTTCCTATTCCTGAAACCAATGAGTACAATGGTTCTGGTGGTGGATCCAATGGTATCAATTTCACTTTACCATTTGCGCAACACAATCCATTGGCTTCGTTTTTGTATTTTAATGCCTTACAGTGTGAGCAAACGGAGTTCATAGAACCAATAAAAACACATTGGTAGTTACTGTAGTCAATTGACATCGTAACTGAAAGCAGCTCGATTCAAATTTGCGCGATTGTTAGTTGAATGTCGCGCTCGCGCTTCACGCGTTTGTGATACTCGAATTCTTTCACGTTCATTTCCGTCGTCACGTTCTTGTGCAGTACGATTAGATCGGTAATTAGCTTGGTTTGTAGCATTTCTGGATCTTCTACCTAAATTGCTTCGTCTTATAGGAGGCATATCAAATATAAATTATTTTTTCACTAATCACGAACTAAACAAACACTAACTAACTAAAAACTCCTCACAAAACACGTTATACGAATTTGTTTCGTGTATCAGTTGACAAAAGCAAACTCAGTAGATTAGGTAACATACAACTTTTTTGTTTGACTGATGTAATGACGTGGAAACTGATGCATTTTATCTCGCGTGCCGAAACTAATAGAAAAGAAACGCGAGTTTCGGAACGCGACATTAAATTCCTCCAACTATGTATTCTGTGCTCCAACGCACACACGCACATTATTTTGATGGATATGATCTTTGACGTTAGGAACACACCTACATTGCTTAGACAACAGTGAGTGCTTGTAATTTAATATGAACTTTATACCATAGCAATAAAGCTCGAATTGACTATGTTTTAGTTACAAATCATTTGTATGGGAAAAAGAAAAGGGCTATTTTTTAGGGTTTTCCAGCAATAATTTTTCTCGCCGTAAAAACCATCCTTGAACTTCAACGAACGTATTAAAAAAAGATTTGGCCAAATTGGTCCAGGCGTTGTTGAGTTATGCGCTTACCAACACATTTTGCGATTCATTTTTATATTATACACTTTCAAGTGAAAATTGGTTTTTCAATTAAATGCATGTCACGTAAAAATTGCATTTTTATTCTAAAAAGAACTCCTTCTTTCAATTTATTTATTGAGGACCAATGTATTCCCGTGATGATACCATCATTTTGGAATTATTATTACCAGTTTACTAAATTGAAGGTGCTTGAATAATTTTTGAATTGAGCTTGCTTATGGAAGATTTGAAATTCCCGCAAACATGCCATTCCATGCAAACTAATAAAATGGCGGCCGAAGTTATCAAAATTAAGATGTTTTACTTTGTTATTAGTGTTCTGTGGCGCAGATGCTTTGAAAGAAAGACCAAAATAACAACCAATCTTCTCCTTGAAATTGATTCAAATTCGACTCTTCGCTTTTGCTTGAAGTTTGTAGGTTATATACGAATTGTTCTATGATTATAAAAAATTAAATGGATTTGAAATGCCGGAATGTAATGAAAAAATTTCAAATCCATGATATCAATTTGCAAATAATAAGTGAAGAATAATTAAGTGAATGTTTTGATGTTCATACTAATTTTTCCGTGCTGGAAGTTGGCATCATAAAATTGATCGTTTTATTTTAAGTTTTTCAGTTCCTCTTCATTTGAAAAATTATGAAAACTGCTGCAAGTAATACGATGAACCTCAACGTTGATAGATATCGAAAATTAGTCCGACACTATTTAGATCTGGTAATGGTTGTCATTGATTTGTTCCTTATACTTTTGTTATGGGAAATGTTTCAGCACATGAATGATACAGCCTTATTTTGGGCAGATAAAGTAGTCACCTTAACAGACAACCCCCAGGATGTTTATTGGCTAGCTGAGTGTATGTATCATTCGAAACAGTATCGTCGAGCAGTAAATCTATTGAAATTAAGAAAATTAGAGAAAGTAAAAGAACCCATCAGTGTAATACAATTTTTAAGAAAATTTCTTTCAGACTTATATTTAGTGTAATTATTTAGCTGTTAAATGTTTGTATGAAGCAGGGGATCTGACCAATGCCATGAAAGTAATCAGTAATTTAGATTCTCACATAAAATTAACTTTACCCAAATCACAGGTCCTCAGTCAAATTTTAAAACATTCCTATTTGATGATAAACCAAAAAATGTGAGTTGCCATTAACTATATAAGCTGAATTTGTTTGAATTTTTCATATTTCCAGGTTATGTATGCTTCGATATGTTTCATGAAGGAAAAGTTTTCGAAGGATTGGATAATAGAATCCTAGCTGCTGAGTGTTACAAGCAAGCACTCCAACTAGATGTGTATTGTTTTGAAGCATTTGATGCTTTGACTAAAAATCAAATGCTCACAGCTTCTGAAGGTAAGTTTTGAAGTATCTTTGTACACACCAGACAGTGAACCTTAAATGAAACCAGCTATAATAGTTTTTTTCTCTGCTATTATCATAAGAGGTTTGTCAGGAAAATTGAAATTATATGCATTCCAGATGTTGTTATGAAACAGCTATTATCTATTAATTCTTTAAAAAAACTCTTGAAAGTATCCAATTCCATATCCTTAATTTAATTTAAAAATTTCTTGATCTGTTTGTAGTTAAATTCCTCCAAATCGACTTGACCTTATTGATCTAAATTTCACTAAATGTTGTGGGTAGTCCACCCCAAATTTATTCTTATTCTTTAGATAGTTTTTTTTTATAAGAGAATATAATAGAAATACCTTTTATTGCAAAAAAATCACCACACATACATAAGAATAAAAAGAATGACATAATGTATCCACAGCAAAAATACAACAGGTCAAAAAACAAGATGGGCTTCATGGCCCTGCTTTATAATATCTACAGTGAGTGTAATGTTAACTCATGCAGTAGGGCTCACAATCAATTAACCACTCAAAATCTTCTTGAAACAATTAGACTTCGTAATTCAAGAATATCATGGTGTAGCAAGTTTAACAACTTAATACTCATAAAGTGTGTACCCCTCTGTGATAGTGTTTGGGTCCCAAAGGGATAGTGATAGGGATGCACCAGTCTTGTATTGTTATGGTTTAGTAATAGGAGAAAAAGTCCGGATAATCCACAATAAAGCAGATGCATCTGTACACATAAATTCCTGGCAGTTTCATCAATCCTGCCTTTAAATTGCTTCTACAAGACTAGTTATAGTTGAAACCTAGAAGAATTCTCAGTGTGTGTTTTTAGCAATAAAGATTCTATCTATCTGAGATGAGTTTCCTAATAATTGACATCATACTAAGTAGTGACTCAAACAGAGAGCTGTAAGCTATCCTCCGAATGTCTGGATCAACCTGACTTTTCATGATTTTTAAACTATATAGGACAGAGTTCAGCTTCTTAGAAAGGGAGAAAATGTGATTGCTCCACTTGAGATTCATGTCCAGATGGATGCCTAAAAATCTTGTTTCATCTTGAATTGAAATGATCTCTGTGCTAAACTCTGAACTGCATGGTTACTTCTACCTGTATGAAAGATAACACACTCACTCTTTGTCATTTTTAGTCCCAGTCTGTTCTGCTCGCACCACTCCTTTGCACAAATCAAGGCATCCTTTACTTTATCTAGAGGATGATCTACATTGCTTGATTTCACCATGATATTTTAGTTATCATCAAACAGAGTTGTGTCCCATGAATGTTCGCCAAACACTCCTGGGAAGTCGTTTATATATATATGACAAACAGTAGAGGACCCAGAAATGTATCAAGCTACTTGTTAATAACTTTTCAAAGATTTAAGAGAATGAGCTTAGAAGACTAATGGGACAATAATTTCCCAGATCCTCCGGATCTCCTTTCTTATAGAGTGGCTTAACAATTGTCATCTTCAGTTCTTCAGGAAACGCTCCTATATATATACCTATATTCAAATATTTTGGTTAAGGGTATAACGACTAATTATTTTCTAGGTAGGAGTGTTAGAGTAAACGCTTGATTCTATACCAAGCTTTCAAGCATTTATTCAGCTCTTCATCGGGGCTTCTGGAATACAAATATAAAGAAAGATCTCAATAAACTTAATCATTACATTTTGTTTTCGTCTACTTACTGAATGTGAGGTTATACAGGTGGCCATTTGAAAACGAAACTGGCGAGATTACAGATGAAATAAATTTTTTCGATAAAAATGTCTGGACAGGTCGATTTCTGTTTCGAGGGGACAACTTAAGATGTAGGTTACGGACGCATAGCGCTTCAACCCTTGCTACTACAACCCTCACCCCAAATTTTAAATAGGGAAGATGGGGTGAGTGATACCTCATTTGAAAGGTATTTTCATACTGATTTCAGCACAGTAATTGTTTTTCATTTTATGCATTAGTTCTCGAAATATTCTTAACTAAGTATTTGAAAATGAAGTGGTGTTTTCATGGCACTTGTAGTGTTTTTGTGAAAAATCGACATTTTGAGCTTCAAAACAACCATGACACATTGATCCAATTTTGACGGAAATTATTGAAAACAATGCTGGAAATTATGTGGAAGATCAGATTGTGTTTCAGCAGGATGGAGCTCCTCTACACTATGCCTTACCAGTTCGAGAATATCTGGATCAAAGATTTCCAAATCGGTGGATTGGAAGAAGGGGTCCCACTGAATGACGGCGAGATCGCCAGATCAGTCACCACTAAATTTCTCTCTTTGGAGCCACTTGAAGAGTAAAATTTACTCTACACAGCCCGATTCCATAGAAGATTTAAGAAGGCGTATAGTGAAGGAATGTCGTCAAATAACTCCAGAAATTATATTATATTTCAAAATTAGCAAAGGACTACGGTGCTGAGATTATTCTTCTTCAAGAGACACATGCGGATACTGAAAAAAATCTTCGTCAAAGAGGAACCATAAAAGGTTATGTATTCATTGATTATCTCCTTAGTAAAATTTATGGTTTAGCTTGTTATGTTAAAAAATCATTGATTCACAATATCGAGTTAATCCAAAAGGCGAATTTGAGGGTGTTTTCTATATCTCTTTCAAATTTTGTAATATTTCTATCGTTAATATTTATAAACCTCCAAATACTATTTGGCCAAGAAATTTGGAAATGAATCTTCCTCATCCTTCAATTTATTGCGGTGATTTTAATTCTCACCACGTAATGTGGGGTTATAATAATAATGATAGAAGTGGAATAGCTTTAGCTGACTGGATGGAAGATAATAATATCTATTTAATTTTTGATGGAAAAGATGTACCTTCTTTTTATTCGTCTCGATGGAATAGAGGCTACAATCCTGATCTCTGCCTAGTGTCTTGTGACAATACTTGCAAACCGCTTCCTGTAAAGCGTCAAATTTTAGGAGTTTTTCCTCATAGTCAACATAGGCCTATACTGTTGACTTCAAGAAGTTTAATTCAATATTCAGAATGTTTAAAAAGACCTCGTTGGAATTTCAAGAAAGCGAATTGGATTGAATTTGCTAAGAAGGTAGACAGTGATATCAGATGGATTAAACCCACTCATGATAACTATCACAGATTCTTAGGTGTTGTGAAAGCCGCAGCAAAAAAGTTCGTTCCAAGAGGTTTCAGGTTGGTCGAAAGAAACCGATAAGATTATATTAACCAGGTTGGTCTAAAGAAACCGAAAAGAGAAATAATCTGTATCAAAAATTTACAAGGACTATCTTGTTTGAAAAAATCACCATCCGAATTGATAAATGTGATTAAGGCTTATCAAATTCTATCAATACAATTGAACCGTACTCTCCTATTTGGAAAGAGACGTTTCTCACCGTTATGGTAGTTATAGTGTTGTATGAAAATCATATCTCCAGAACTATTAGCTTGTCGAAAAAAGTGGAATTTTATACATTGAGTAGGAGTTCATGGGATATATTGAGAAATTAGGTGAAACCTATTCTGAAAGTTTCAACCTCTTACCTCCTCATCCGTTCGAGAGTTGATCGTGTTTACGGAACGGACGGCGGACGGAGTTGATGTCTTTGACCACGGATTATTCATCAGTAATCCAAAATGAGGAATATGAATAAAAATTGCCCAGATATTCAGAAAGTCACAGACATTAGAACATGTGATCAGCATCTGTCAACATAGATGAACAAGAGCGCCAAAATCAAATCTACCAAATCTCGAGCAGGAGTTTTTGACGGAATTTATGAGAAAATTCATCAAGCATTTAGGAAAAAAGGCCTCATCATGGTTAATTGATCCTAATTTAATCGCACGCCGCCTAGTTAATGTCTCTGAATCAGTCAATTTATCCCAATCTAAAATGAGGAATATGAAGAAAAAATTGCAGATATTCAGGAGATCAGCTCCTACTTTAGAACATGTGTCACATCCATTCAACATAGACGAATTGAGGGCTGCAATCAAATCTACCAAATCTCGAAAGGCAGCAGGTTTTGATGGAATTTATCCAGAATTCATCAAACATTTAGGAAAAAAGGCCTTGTCTTGGTTATTGTCTTTCTATAACAATATTCTGAATTCGGGAAACTTTTTCCTTCCGAATTTCGTAAGGCTAAAGTAATAGGGATTTTGAAACGAGGCTAAAAAAATCCTTGTGATCCTAGTAGTTATCGACCCATCAGTTTATTGAGTGTTCCTTTCAAGATATTAGAAAGGCTAATCCTTTTCAGAATTGAATCTTCTATAGAAAATGCTTTACAAAATTTCCAGGGAGGCTTTAGAAAAAACAGAAATTGTTCGGATCAGGTTCTCAGCCTTACAACTTTCATAGAATCAGGCTTCAATGATAGGTTGAAAACAGGAGCTGCTTTCATCGATTTATCTTCGGCATATGACACTGTGTGGAAAGATGGATTAATGTTCAAACTCTATACCCATCTGAAATGTGGGAAAATGGTACGATTATTAGAAAATATGTTATCTGATAGAAGGTTTCGTGTTTTTATTGACAATAAGAGTAGCAACTTCAAAACATTGAAAAACGGTCTTCCTCAAGGATCAGTTTTAGCTCCTTTACTTTTCAATTTATATCTAAGTGATTTGCCCACTACATCATCTCAAAAATTTGTTTATGCTGACGACATTGCTATTGCTTACCAACATTCGGATTTCCATACTCTGGAAAACATACTGTCATCTGATTTGGAAATTTTAAAGAATTATTTTATCGAGTGGCGATTATGTCCAAATCCCAACAAAACAGAGGTATCTTGTTTCCATCTGAATAATCATGAAAATATAGAAAATTAGCTGTAACTTTCAATGATTCTCCTATCAAACACAATTTCTATCCAAAATACTTAGGAGTTAAATTAGATTCATCTCTCAATTACAAGGCTCATTTAAATGATCTGAGTCTAAAACTGAAAACAAGGAATAATATTGTTCAGAAATTAGCTGGATCGTCTTGGGGTGCTGATGCTTCCACTCTTCTTCACAGCATCTCTAGCCCTAGTCTTTTCTGCAGCTGAGTATTGTTGCTCTGTTTGGTTTAATAGTGCACATACACAAAAATTGATGCACAATTGAATACATCCATGAGAATAATTACTGGCACCATAAGATCAACACCGGTTCATTGGTTACCAGTATTGTCTAATATTGTCCCTCCCCATATTCGCAGACAGACTGCAGCTCTGAATTCTTGGAATAAATATCATTCTTTTCCCAATTTATTCCCAATTATTTCATATTTTCCACAAAATAGAATTCCCAGATTGAAGTCACGTAAACCATTATGGCATAATACGTTCTTCAATATGAACATATGTGATAAAGAATTATGGAAGACTGAGTGGAACTCTTACGAAATGTTCAATAAGTATCTCGTTTCTGATCCTTCTGAAAAAGTTCCTGGTTTTGATCTTCCAAGAAAAATTTGGACAGTTCTTAATCGTTTGAGAACAGGTCATGGTCGTACCAATGGCATGCTATTTAAATGGAACTCAGTTCCTAGCGCAAGTTGTGAATGTGGAGAAGCAGAAGAAACAATACCTCATCTCATCAATAGTTGTCCCATATATAAATTTCAAGATGGTTTTAGGGCTATTCATGATGTTTCCAACTCTTTCTTGGAATGGGTTATAAATTTCAAACGAATATGATACGTATTTTTGTTATTCAGTTCTTGTCTTTTTATTTCCAGATTCAATGTGAGCACCTTGAAGAAGTCTCTTTCTCCATCAATAGAAGATCACTCTTGAAGAAAGAAGTCCCTGAAATATATTTCAGCTTATTTTTGTATTTTCACACTTAGACGGGGAGCCAGGGTTTTTTTTTACTGGGGTTTCCTTTTTTTACTGGGCTTTTTTTTCCTAGGCTTTTATGTCATACGCCGAATTGTATAGACACCCCGTCACTAACCCCTGATCTATATGCTTTATTGTTTGCTAACTAAATATTGTCAGCCGAGAAAAGTTCAAAAGAATATATATATCACCCCATTCAAAATTGGGGGTGGGGTTGTAGCAACAAGGGTTGAAGAGCTATGCGTCCGTAACCTACATCTTAAGATGTCCCCCTAGAAACATAAATCGACCTGTCCGAGCATTTCTATCGAAAAACTCATTTCGTCTGTAATCTCGTCTGTTTCGTTTTCAAATGGCAGATCTATTTGCTAATATAGACAGCCGCATAGATTACGTTGAAAATGAATCCAGGAAAAATTGCATACTTATCCATGGAATAAAAGAGAAGGATAATGAGGATTCTGCATTGGTGGTGGACGAGGTCTTGAATATGTTGGATATTAATGTGAGGCTGCCGTCTGAAGAGCTTATGGAGGACGTGTATCGATTGGGTAAGCTGAAGGATAAGAGTGAGGGAAATCCAAGACCACTATTGGTGAGATTCACGAGATATAAACATAAAAATTTGGTGTGGCACGCCAAGAGGAAACTTAAGGGAAAAAAGATAATAATTACTGAGTTTCTCACCAAGACCAGACAGGATATTTACCAGAAGTGCAGCGAGGCTTTCGGACCTGGAAGAGTGTGTTTGTTTCGCTAGGAAACAAAAGGTCATAGTTTCGTCATTATCGCAGATCTTGGCCCTCAAGCCTTCCTTGGAGTATATTTCAGTGCCCAGGAGTTCGCAGAGAACAAGAACTTTTACATATCACTGTTTATCATCCGCAATTTTGAAGCCTTATATTTCTGTGAGTGTAGTTTTTGATCAAATTTTCTTTTTGTTTGTCTCGTCCCTTTTTTCTTCGATTAATGAGTAATTCTAGTGCTCCTGCTAATGCTACCCATCCTTCCTTTTCCTCCTCCTCATACCTGCCCTTTGAAGATATCGAAGATGAAATAATCAACTTAATTGATACAGATAACACCTCACATGTTCTTGGGTTCACGGGGGATGAGAATTTTGGGACTTTGCCGTCAAATAACTTGTTCATATGCCACATAAATGCTCAGAGTCTGGTTGCCCACTATAATGATTTGGTTAGAACGTTCTCCCATAACAGATATCACATAATATTAGTTAGTGAATCATGGCTTGGGAAATCCATTAAGTCATCTTTTGTCAAGTTGCCTGGATATAAACTTCTGAGAAATAATAGAGATCATCGTCGTGGGGGTGGGGTTGCTATGTATGTAAAAGACGACATTCCGTTTAAAATTGTGAAGGAATCTTGTGCGGATCAAACTCATAAACTTGAATATCTTTTTGCTGAAATTAATTTTCGCAAAAAGCTCTTAATCGGTGTACTTTATTCTCCGCCTGCACACAATTACTTTGATGAGTTCGGATGTGTCCTTGATGATATTATGATATATATTATGAATAAAAGCCCACTCATCATCTCTCCACCTCCAATTCTTTACTTGACCTACTCATCACCTCATCTTCCAGTAGAGCAATACTGAGTGGACAACATCACGCCTTCCAATTTTCTCGCCACGATCTTCTATATGCTGCGTTCAAAGTTAAATGCCCAAAACCTAAGCCACGCATTATACAGTACCGAGATTTGAAGGCTCTGGACGAAACACTGTTGATCGACGCTGTGAAGAACATGAGTTGGGAATCGGTTTACAGCGCGAATTCTTCGGACGATATGGTTGCTCTTTTCAATGAGAAGATCATCGCAATTTATGATAAAGTTGCGCCGGTGAAGGTTATCAAGGTAAAAAGTCCCCCTTGTCCCTGGATCAACGAGGATATAAAACTGATAATGAAGGATCGAGATAGGTTGAAGGCCAAATACGTGAAAAATCCAACTGACGAGAATAAAGAGGTGTATCGTGCTGTGCGAAACCAATGTAACCACTTGTGTAGAAGGGAGAAAAGGAGGTTTTTTGAGGACAATTTGACCAACGTTCCTCCCAGAAGGGTTTCGCAAACTCTACGGTCTGTAGGCGTAGGCAAGGAAATTAATCCACAACCAATGGGTCTAGATACTAACTCTCTCGCTCATTACTTTTCCACTTCTAACTCTTTGATAGAAGAAGATATAAAAAGATCATCGTTGGAATCGCTTCGGACACTACCACTGCCAGACCGGCCTCAGTTCGATTTCGGGCATATTAGTGAGGAAGCTATTAAAACTACCTTGAGTGGAATCGTATCCCAATCGGTGGGATGTGATGGAGTGGGGATAAAATTGCTCGGACCAATTATCAACGAGATACTCCCTATTCTGGCCCATATTTTCAATTTTTCACTGCAAAGTTGCAATTTTCCGACAGTCTGGAAGTGTGCTAGAGTAGTTCCCTAGCGAAAAAGAGGACGGTGACCTGCCTCAGGATTTCAGACCAATATCGATACTACCTACATTGTCGAAGGTCTTCGAGAGGCTCCTTCACTCTCAGATCTTGGACTACTTGAATGACCATTCCCTTCATAATAGATTTCAATCAGGGTTCCGCCAGAGATACAGCACTGCAACTGCGCTCACTAAAATCACGGACGACGTAAGCCAGGCAATGGATAATAAAATGCTAACCATTTTGGTACTTTTGGACTTTAGCAAAGCTTTTGACTCGATTGACTTCGATATTCTTTTGAGTAGATTGCGCTTGATGGGATTTTCTGACCGTTCCCTTGCTTTTTTCAATTCATATATATCCGGGGACGTAAAATATCGGTCAGTTTGGGTGACAACTCCTCTGAATGGGTGGAGACGGTTGCTGGAGTTCCGCAGGGGAGCGTTCTGGGTCCGCTTCTGTTCTCACTTTATATATCTTCGTTGTCTGATCTTGTCCATTGTAGTTTTCACCTTTATGCGGATGATTTACAGATCTACGTTCGGGCCCGCGTTGAGGAGTTCGCACAGGCTGTCCAACTTTTGAACAGAGATCTTTCGGCAGTTGCCGACGCGGCTTCGCGCATGGGTCTTGTTATGAACACTACGAAAACGCAAGCAATCATTATTGGTGCGAAGAGATACTTGAACATTGTGGATAGACACGCTCATCGAGTAGTTCTCTGCGGTGAGAAGATTCCCTACTCCTCGGAGGTGAGGAGTCTGGGTTTAATAATCGATGAGACGCTGTCCTGGAACCCCCAAATTGCTATCACAAGTAAGAAGTTCTACCAATGCCTTCATCAGCTTCGGCTTTTGAAGAACTTTCTGCCATTCCAGACGAGGAGGACCCTGTTTTTTGCGCTCTTACTCCCGATTTTGGATTATGCGGATATTGCCTTTATGGGTCTCACAGCAAGCCAGTTAGACAGACTTGACCGCCTGCAGAATGCAGGTATCAAGTTCGTTTACAATTGGAGGAAATACGATCACGTCAGCCAGTTCAGAGACGCTCTTAACCTTCTGCCTATCCGGCAACGTCGTATTTGGCATATGATGCTCATGGGCTATAAGGTCTTGAACCGTCACGAGCCAGCTTATCTGTACTGTGGTGTCAGACCACTGGGGAGTGAGAATCATCAGACTAGATCACTCGATAATCAAATTTTAAGAATACCAGCTCACTCAACTAACTATGTCAATAACAGTTTTTCGGTGAGATTTCCACAACTTGGAATCGCATACCTGTGGAGATAACTCGAAGGCCAACTTTCTCATCGTTCAAAGTGAGTCTGAAAAAATACCTGAAATACACAAACACGATCAGTTGAAGGACATTTTTCTCTTTATGTGTTATGTCGTGGATATCTTCTCCTTTTTCCTTCCTAATCCATTTCCATCCATAGCAGGAGTTATTAGATTTTATATTATATTCTTCAAAATTATTTCAATAACTTTTTCATGTAAAATAATTGTTATTCTTGAGCTACGATTGAAGGTTGGCAGGAAGACATCGCTTCGCGATATGCCCACCCATTGCATATTGTATAAATTCGATTGTAAAACATCAGCAGCTATAAAGAGTTCCAATAATAATAATAATTATAAACTTCTTTGAAACCATTTTTTATATTCTGTTTAGTTTAACCATAACAGCGTTGTTGAGGTCTGAATCCTACTCATATCTTCTACCTCTCAATTCATTTTTGGCTTCAGGAAACAAATGAAGTCACATGGAGCAAGGTTAGGAGAGAATGATGCACCAAAATTTCAACCTCAAAGTCCCGATTAAGCGGCCTTTTTTTCTCTAATTTTGCCTTTGAGGGCCCTCGACGTACATTAGAACCGTACTCTCCTGTTACTGTATGTCCTCTAGGTACAATGTGTTCGTAAATAAGGCCAAATTTATAAAAAAAAAACAATCAGGTCATCACTTTACCAGCGCTTACAGCAGTTTTGGCCTTCTGCGGTCTTCTGCTACATTTATGCTTCCATTGCTTATTTTGAGACTTCAATTCAGAATTTATCATAATAATAATAATAATTTTAAGTAAAATACTACATTTCGAAAAATATCTCACTTAAAATAAAATAGTGTCAGTCTAGAAACTTAGTAATTTGCCATGCTATATTCCAGATATTCTCTTACAGTATATGGCTCTATCTTGAGCAGTAGTCCGTAGATTGATTTTTTGAATTTTTTCAATTTTCTTTCAGTTTTGATGTGTGGAGGAGACTTGTAGTATTTTACACAGGCGTATTCGGGGCCTCGTTCTGTTAGGGATAGCCTGTGAACTGGAAATTTCAAATGAGTTGTTCTGATGTTTTTGATTTCCCTTCGAAGAGTTCTCTATTTTTGAAGGTAAAGGTTAGGCACTCTTGGATGTGAACAGCAGTGAGCAGGCCTAGCTCACGGAACTTACCTCTGCATGAATCTCTAGCTTTCATCCCACAGATGTTGCGTATGGCCCTTTTCTGCAACACAGATATTCTCTGGATTTCCGAAGAGGCTCCATAAAACATGATCCCATATCGAAGTTTTGACTCGAATACTGCCTGGTATATCACTTTCATCGAGTGGTAATCTAAATATTTTTTGAGCTCATACACGTAAATCCACGATTCATTACCTACCCCTATGCCATAGAAATGCGTCGAAGCACCGCGATCGTATTTTTGTAGCATTTCTTTCGACCAATCGACACTAGCCTTCTTTTGAGCGATTGACAAATTGTGTGGGACCCAACGTGTACAAATTTTTTTGGCGGTCAAATGTTCATGCAATATTGAATGTATGCTTGTCCCACTGATGCCTAAGGTTGTCTCAATCTCACGATAGGGCACATGACGTTCTTGCAATATCAGTTGGCGCACAGCATCAATGGTTTTTGGAACAACAACTGATTTTGGACAACCTTCACGAAATTCGTTTTGTAGTGAACTACGATATCGGTTGAATTCTATATACCATCGATAAACACTGGATCTTGATGGAGCTTCATCGTTAAAAATTGAATTAAGGTCATCGGTTGATGAGTTAATCCACATCGAAAGTTGTGAAAACTAATCGCAGGAAAATGTTCATGATTTAATTCCATTTTTTGGGCGAGATGAATCTCTCAAGTTACTGTAAACAACACAAATAGCCCTCGTATGTCAAAACGTTCTGACTACGTGTAACCTCAAAAATGTCAAGTTTTACGATAGAGCTGTCAGTTGACAGATTGCAACACTAGGGTTGTCCAATCCCGAAATATAAAAGGCATCTCTCGTACATATAGTGGTTATATACGTATTTTATTTTAACGTAAACTAAAGTACAGAGTAGTAGGTATTCCTATCACGGTCGCTTTATTACACCTAACAGCGTAGATTCTACGACATTACAATATGGGCTTAATTTTCTGGTCTCAGCATTATGATCTCTAACATTTTTATTTTTCTTTTTTTCAGAAAAAATTGTTTTGAATGCACTTCCTTTTTCTACACAATGCACACAAGAAGAGGCCGAAACTTTAAGATTCCTGTACGAAACGAAACTAAAAAAATATCAAGAGTGTACCAATACCCCCTTGAGCACCATCAAGATTGCACGTGCAGACCGCATGCAATTAGGCAGCAACGTACAGCTCAACATAACGCCCTATGTGATATCGAATTTAACTCCTAAATTTTTGTCTACGCCTTCTGTCAGTACTCCAAATCTACCAGTGCCTAAAGAGGGGGAGGAGCAGAAAAAGGAGGAGGTTAAGAAAGACGATAAGTGTAAAAATATGGAAACTGAACAAGCAACCCTTGAAGTTAAAAATCCTTACGTGGAAAAATTAAAGGGCAATCTTGAAGTACTCGTGGCTCATGCCGAACGGCATTATTACAACTGCCAGTTCCAGGAATGTTCATCGTTGACGAATCAAATTCTTTCTGTTGATCCTTGGCATATGACGTGTTTGGCTATCCACATTTCGTGCAATGTCGAGCTGAAGGATGCTAACAGTAAGTTGATTTTAATTTTCTAATAAATTTTCTGGTGAAGGGATGATTTTTATTCATATGAATATCATATAATGCAGAGTAAGTCTCTGATTACTTCATTAATTTTAACCATTAAATCAAAAGATACAGGGTGATGAAATTTCATTTAAAAAAATTGATTTTTGCTTACATCTTCGTATTGGATTATTCAAATGCATTCAATTTTTGCAAGAGGTTTCAAACAAATGGAATACACATATAATATTAAATAAACTTGCTCTATCCTCTAAGATCTTCTTTCTTATCAATACATCACTAGCTCGTAAAATAGGCAGTTATTAAACACTTCCTAACATTTTCTGTATGCTTGAATATTTTAGAAGAATTCATTATTTCACTTTTATCTTCCTAAAATGCACCGTCTCCAAGATATGATTTGAAAAATTCTGGATCCGAGCCTGACTAGAAAAAAATCAATGAGCTGAAATAATTCCTTGTTCCCACAGTTTTCCTATTTTGAAATCATTATCATCACCGAAAATTTTGCTACGTATCTAAAAAATCTCACCTCTTCTGTGGACAGATGAAAATTACGAAAACATACTGAAAAAGTTTTTTGTTCAAGGTGAATTCCGTTTTTTACCACATTTATTGAGATTTACAATCTACTTTCAAATGTATTGAATAAATATGTTGTATGTACATACTAAGATAATAAAACTAATAAAACCCCAGATTTATTAGACTTCTTCATAATAAATGGCATTTCATCCTCCTATATGAGTGTTATACCAAGTTATGAATCATCCTCAGATCACTCCCCTATCATAGCCACCATAAGCAGTCTCATAATCCACAAACAACCAATTCCTCGACTACATAATAGAAAAACCGATTGGAACGAATACAGAAGAATAATAGAAGAAAATATACCACTCAATGTGAGCCTTAAAACCAACAGGGAGATAGACGAAGCGCTAACATCATTTATTGATATCCTTAAAGAAGCACCTACTTCACAACAAACGTACAAAGCATACAATATTCCAGACGCAATCAAGAGACTCCTGAACCAGAAGAAAAAAGCAAGACAAAATTGGCATCAAACACACTCACCTACAGATAAAACTATCCTAAACAGAATAACAAACCAATTAAAATTCAAGATGAAAGAACACAGAGAACAATCCTTCAAAAATTATGTTATGGGACTCAATAGATATGATAACACAGTGTGGAAACCGATAAAAAATTCAAAAAGGCCAAAAATTCATATAGCACCTATACGCAACTCGCAAGGATCAACACTTCATTGGGCAAGAACGGATGAAGAAAAATCTAAAACATTTTCTGAACATCTAGCCAGAGTATTCACACCCAATGATAATCTCCAAGACGAAGAAATCGAAAGAGAGCTTTTATATACTCCATCAAATGTCACCACCATCAAAAAACTCACATTGAAAGAAGTCCAAAACGAAATCAAATATTTAAATCCAAGGAAAGCAGCAGGAATGGACAAGATCACACCAAAAAGGATCAAAGAACTTCCAAAGATTGGAGTATCTTTAATGACGCAAATATACAACGCTATTCTAAGACAAAACTATTGGCCTGATCAACTGAAGAATGCTGAAATAATTCTCTTTCCAAAACCAGGCAAAAATCCAAATGATGTCTCCTCCATATCGACCAGTCAGCTTATTGCCGATTCTGTCTAAAATATTGGAAAAGTTATTGCTGCTGAGAATAAAGTCAGATACCAACAACCAAGAAATAATTCCTCAACACCAGTTTGGCTTTAGAGCTCATCACTCCACCACACAACAGATTCACAGAATAAGCCGTGAAATCAGCAAAGCCCTGGAAGACAAAAAATACTGTACATCTGCTTTTTTGGATGTCTGTCAGGCCTTTGATAAAGTCTGGCACAAAGGACTGTTATACAAGATCAAAAAGTGTCTACCGCTATACTATTTCCTACTGATGAAATCTTATCTTACCGGAAGAAGCTTTAGAGTAAGGGTCAACGATAAAGTATCCGATCTTTATCCCATACAATCAGGCGTTCCTCAAGGGAGTATTATTAGTCCGTTTCTATATTTGGTATATACAGCAGACCAGCCCACATGTGCTAACACAATAATCGGAACATTCGCAGATGATGCTGCAATATTTGCAACCGACGAAAATCCTGAAAAAAGCATCCAATATTTTACAAACGCACCTTGATAAAATACAAGAATGGCTCAACAAATGGAAAATCAGGATCAATGAAACAAAATCAATGCAAATCAATTTTACGCTTCGAAAAGGACAATGCCCTCCTGTTCAGTTAAATAACATTCAGTTCCCAGTATCAAATAATACAAAATATTTGGGAATTCACTTAGATAACAAATTAACATGGAAGGAACACGTGGTTAAAAAAGGAAGCAAATAGACCTGAAAGTTAAAGAGCTGTATTGGCTCATAGGCAGGAAATCTAAATTGTCGATGGAAAACAAACTTCTCATATACAAAGCAGTCATAAAGTCTATTTGGACATATGGTATTGAACTGTGGGGATGTACTTCTAAGTCCAAAGTATCTATAGTACAGAGAAGCCAATCGAAAATACTAAGAATGATAGCAAATGCACCATGGTATGTAACCAATCAAACATTGCACGAAGATCTATGTTATGTTATGGACGTCATCAAGGAAAAGAGCCAGAAACACCACGACAAACTACACGGACACATAAACGACCTTCTACAGCCATTGCTAGAACCACACACCACCCAAGGACTCAAAAGGAATTGGCCAGCTGACCTTAAGTAGGACAGAAGGGGTCTTTTCATTGGAGAAGATCCTATAAACCCACTTCAGAGCCTCAAGCTCTACAGACATCTGATTAGCTTATAGAATTATTTTATTGAACTCCGCCTGCAGTATCGTCGGGTGGATTGAGTAACTCGATGGTACTGTTGCCGGTCCCAAGCCCGGATAAAGGAGGAGGGTTGTAGCAGCAGGCTAGCTCCCTGCTATATGTGAAAAACTCAACTTGCTAAAAAGCCTAAACATCGCCTCGGAAACACGGACGGATTCACTGGTAAGCGACAAAAGCAGAAAAAAGGATAATGAGTATGGGAACATGGAACGTACAGGGAGTAAAACACAAAATCGACATGGTTGTATCAGAAGCGGAAAAACTTGGATTGGATGTGGTTACTCTCACTGAGACAAAGAAAAAAGGCAGTGGTACAGAGCGAATTGGTAAATACCTTCATGTTTACAGCGGTGTACCGAAAGAAGAACGAGCCAAGAGAGGAGTATCCGTTCTATTAAAGGCAACACTTAAGAACAAAGTAACCAACTACGAAATGATCAATGAGAATATATTGACGGTAAACATCAGGATTCATCAACGCGATCTTACCCTGATTGCGGTATACGCTCCTTCCGATGATGAATCTATCGCTAACAAAGATTCATTTTCGAGATCCTCAATGAAGTTATCAACAGGATTGGGAATTCAAGAGAAATTATTATGATGGGTGATTTCAACAGCCGAACAGGACGAGTATTCAACAGTGATATTGTAGGCCCATTCGGAGAAGATCAAATGAACGATAATGGACATAGACTCATACAATTATGTGAAACTAACAACATGAAAATTACCAACGGCTTTTTCAACATAAACATATACATCGGTACACCTGGGAACAACCTACACGTAATCTTAAGTCGATAATCGATTACTTTATCATCAAACAAAATTCAAACATACAGATGAATGACGTCAGAGTACTAAGGGGAGCTTTTGGTGGCGGATCAGATCACTTTTAGTACGGGCCAAAGTATTTTTTCCAGCAAGGCGTCAGGTAAGGAGTAGAGATGATGAATTTATTGGCTTACATAAACTGTCACATACCGAATATAATCTCGATAGCTTTATGCACGACAGCACAGTGTTATTATACCAACAACGACTAAATAGTAAGCTAGTAACAGACATTCAGAACGAACATTCCGCATGAAACCTATGATAATATCATTTCAAGTATACACGAAGCTGCTCAAGAATCGCTAGGAACAAGAAAACAATATGAAAGCAATAAATTATGGTGGAATGAAAAAAAATTGCCAATTTAGTAAAACTAAAAAAAGACTTATATCTGAAATGGTTAACAACAAAAAAACCTAATGATCTCGAACAGTACAGGATAATAAAACGTGAAGCAAGAAAATTAATACAAAAGAAAAAAATCAGCTTTGGGATAAAAAATGTAATGATGTCAATGCTTACATTGGAGGACGGAAAAATGCGGAAGCTTGGAGATTTTTAAAGTCGGTTCGAACATCACATAAAGAAAAAGCCCTCTGCAGGTAATAAAGACTGAAGCTTGGGTAAATCACTATAAAGGTTGCTGACCGAGGACAGACAGGAATATTTGAGCAGATCAACCCCTGAAGAAATATCTATACAGGGTGAAACGATTGAAATCACGGAGGATATGGTCAAAAAGGCCATCAAAGGTTTGAAAAATGGGAGAGCTTGTGGACCTGAAGGCATATACACTGAACTCCTTAAGAAGGAACAGAGAAGTTATTCAGAATGATAACATATATATTCAACTTATGCATTAATGGACATCCTGTACCTGAGCAATGGAAATCGGCCTATATAACATCCATATATAAGAAAGGTGATAGAAAACGATGCGAAAACTACAGAGGACTATCAGTAACTAGCACATTCAGTAGACTGTACGGAAAAGTATTACGAGATCTAATAGAGGAGGAATTTAAGGATGAGGAGGAAGAAGAGCAAAGTGGATTTCGTGCAGGGAAGAACATGTAATGATAATATATTCTGCCTCAAGCAGATTATTGAGAAGAAAACAGGAACTAACAGAGAAGTACACATTACATTCGTAGATTTACACCAAGCCTACGATACAATTCCAACAGAAAAACTTTGGGAAGTACTGAAAAGCACAAACATCAACCACACTCTGATTACAGCTCTACAGAATCTATACAATGGTATAAAATCGTGCATAAAAATGGGAAGGTATGTTACTGATGAATTCACTGTCACTAAAGGTTTGAGGCAGGGTTGTTGTATATCACAGACATTATTCAAAGTATATGTGGCAGCGGCCTTGAAACAATGGAAAAGAAAAGTTCATAGCATGGGAATAGAACTTAACAACACAACCCTCTATACCCTGCAGTTTGCCGATGATCAGGCAATAATATCCAATGATAAGGAAGATATGGAATATATGGTACGCAAACTAATTGAAGAGTACGAGATTTGGGGTTTGAAGGTCAACATTCAAAAAACCAAATATCTGTGTGTCGGCGGAGAAGCAAGTGATCTCACGATGAATGATGGAAAAATAATAACACACTGCCAGAACTACAACTATCTGGGAGTTATTTTTGACTCGACCGGAACGGACAGTCATGAAATAGAGAGAAGAATAACCACAGCAAAAAGGCAATATCCTGTCTCAACGGCATATTATGGAATAAAAATATAACTAAAAGAAGAAAGTTCAACATTTATGAAACCTTAGTGAAAAGCAGTCTATTGTATGGGTCAGAGAATTGGAGACTAACTGAAAAATATAAGAGAAAATTGGAAGCAGTTGAAATGGATGCAATGAGAAGATCGCTCAGGATATCAAGGAGGGAAAGAATCAGAAATGAGACCGTTAAAGAAATGATGGGTATTGAAGGAACCCTAATGGATGACATCGAGAAAAGACAGCTGATATGGTACGGCCACATACAACGTATGTCAGAAACGAGACTCCCAAAGCAAGTAATGAACTGGCAGCCCGCAGAACGTAGGAAGAGAGGAAGACCAAAGACCAGTTGGAAACAGGGCGTCGTTAAAGCTATGAGCACAAGAAACTTGCAAGAACTGGACTGGGAAGATAGAAGAAGATGGAGGCAAGGCGTCGGACAACGTCGGAAGACGTTCTGAACCGGCATATATATATATATATTATTTTATTGTATTCTGATTGCTAATGAATAAATGAAATGAAAAAAAAAAGATAAAGTATTTCACATTGATGGATTTTTTTAGTTATGATTAGCAAGTTAGGTCATTTGGCCAGGTCCTTTTCAACCTTTGTAAGTTGAATGGATCTTCTGTCACTTTGTAGTGTTGGGTACCTCTTACAAGAGGCGGCTCATTTGTCCCGTACACGACGAGGAAATGTAAGAGTGGCTCATTTTTATACAATGTACCACCTCACTTCAAATGTCCCACTTCGCCTTGATGAGGACCTGGAAGCGAGTCACGCGACAAATACAAATAGGGAAAGGAGATGAGTCCTGGTCCTGGTCTCCGGTACAAAAACAAATATCACCTTAAATTCATTGAACATATGCGACAACGTCTTTTCAGGAATTCGTCTTACTCTATCGAATAGCCCATTCCAAAGATTCAAATTCTATTTGTAGCACCTCAAGCGCATGGCAATGGATCACGCCGAACATTTTAAATCACAGAGTTCCTTTATTATCTTATAATAACAACTCAATGAGTCATCTGTTGAAATTCAGAAGCGATAATTCCTTAGAGCAAATTTTCAGCCGGGATCAGTAGTTACAGCATGCGCAAGGCACCGTCCGCTAAGCGACAAAAGTGTTGCTGGATTCACGCTCATCAAGTATTATACCATTTTGTAATCTTGATTAAATGGGCCATTTTAAAGTAACTTGCCGAGGGTAGTACGGTACCTTTTTTAAAGATGTTTTGTCAATGTTAGCTGAAAACATGTTTTTTTAACCACGTCTCAACGAAACTTATATTTTTTTAATAAAACAATTGCACCTAACAATTTGTGACCGTAATCAATAGCATGGATATTTAGGATAACGTTAAAAAAATCACTGAAAAATTGGAAAATTTGTTACTACAAAACACTAATGATATAGTGTAGGGTGCCGTTTCTCAACATTTTCAAAAATATACCTATTACCACTCAACCCAGTGACATAGAATTTTTTAAATTTTTGCTAGAACTGGTATAACCTAGCATATCGCCCTGTAACCGCTTGACGTAGGGTTACGGGAAACCCTGTATATATTACATATTGATTATCATTATTAAATATTTGGAATAACGACTAATTTAAACAAGGGATGTCAAAGTAAAATTTTTTATTTTAGCTTACTTTTCGAGCGTTTATTCAGCTCTTCTTCGGGGCTACTGAAATAGAAATATTCACATATTAAATTAGTTCCAAAATAAGATTTTTTTGTTTTTACCTATTCAGAGAATATGTTATACATTAAAAGAAATCGGCACAGCTGCCAACATTTCGTCCTCGAATTGAAATTTATTCATAGAAACACGTCTAAACTACAGTATAAACAAATGATATATAGAACAAGCGACGTATAACTGGTCATGCAAATAAAAAACATGGATTTACATGACCGAGCAACAACCACTTAGCGACTGCCCTTGAGATATTTTATCGACATAGCGAATGCTTCTAACAAAAAAATTTCTGGATATTGCTGCACATGCAAGGGTAATTCTTCAACAGGAATAAATAAATGCGGAAAATATTCTTTTATTTTTGGGAAAAAAATCGCAGTGCTGTAAAATCTAAAAACTTAATTATAGCTCTTCCATAACCTACTGATGTGTACAAAAATTACCAGGAATTTGTTTATCAGTCCAAAAACCTTTGTTTATTCTTCTGAATCCATATCACTTCCCTCGAAATAGTTCCTCTCCGAATACAACACACATATGCTGACGACGTCTTTTCCAATTTTCGAAACATGTTGTATAATCCTCTTTCTGTATATCTTTCAGTTTCTTCTTCGTTGCGTTTTGTATCTTTTTTATCGATCTGAAATGGCGCCACTGAGTTGTCTCTTGAGTTTAGAGAACAGCTAAAAGTCACATGGTGCCATGTCAGGTGAATACGGGGCTTGCGGAATCATATGGAATGAGTTTTTGGCACAAAAATCATTAATTACGAGTACAGTGTGGTATCTACTCGAGATTCCATTTTTCTGAGACACGAATGGTCAATCAATATTGATTTTCATTGATCAAACAAGTGTACGTTGTCGAATAATTTCAAAAAAACGAAAAATCTCCTTCAGCTTTAGAAGCACGCTGTATGTCACACAACACTAATGAATATTTTGACGTGCTGTCAAGTTCAGTAGTGCTAACTTAATACAGGGTGGCCATTTGAAAACGAAACAGACGAGATTACAGACGAAATAAGTTTTTTCGATAGAAATGCTCGAACAGGTCGATTTCTGTTTCGAGGGGGACAACTTAAGATGTAGGTTACGGACGCATAGCGCTTCAACCCTTGCTGATACAACCTCCACCTGAATAGGGAAGATGGGGTGAGTGATACCTCAATTCAAAGGTATTTTTATACTGATTTCAGCACAGTAATTGTTTTTTCATTTTATGCATTAGTTCTCGAAATATTCATGCGTTAGTCAATTTTATCACTTATGAGTTATTTATGAGTTTGTTAATTTTATCACTTAAATTAATTTTTTGCGAATAATTCACATTTCGTGCTTCCGAAATACCAAAATTTCCGTGCTTGTATTTGAAATTGCAAAACATCTACCACTGGATGTCATACCGTACGTGTTAATGCTACTAGGGTCAGATGTTCGACTAGCTGTTTTATTCACTGAAATCATTCTCCAACTGTACGGTATCAGAACGATTTGAAGTATTGATCTAAGAAATAAGACTTTTCAAAGTAAAGTAAATAATTTATCAAAAACTCACATCAATTAATTAAATATTCAAATTGTTCACCATTAGCTTCTATACAATGAAATAAGTTTTGTTCGAAACGATGGCGCACATTTTGCAGCATTTCTGGAATGATTTGACGACATTCGTTCACTATACGTCTTCTTAAATCTTCTATGGAATCGGGCTGTGTAGAGTAAATTTTACTCTTCAAGTGGCCCCAAAGAAAGAAATCTAGTGGTAACAGATCTGGCGATCTGGCTGGATCAAAGATTTGAAATCTTTGATCCAGATATTCTCGAATTGGTAAGGCGTAGTGTGGAGGAGCTCCATCCTGTTGAAACACAATCTGATCTTCCACATAATTTCCAGCATTATTTTCAATAATTTCCGTCAAAATTGGATAAATGTGTCATGGTTGTTTTGAAGCTGAAAATGTCGATTTTTCACAAAAAAACACTACAAGTGCATGAAAACACCACTTCATTTTCAAATATTTAGTTAAGAATATTTCGAGAACTAATGCATAAAATGAAAAAACAATTACTGTGCTGAAATCAGTATAAAAATACCTTTCAAATAAGGTATCACTCACTCCATCATTCTATTCAAAATTTGGGGGTGAGGGTTGTAGTAGCAAGGGTTGAAGCGCTATGCGTCCGTAACCTATATCTTGAGTTGTCCCCCTCGAAACAGAAATCGACCTGTCCGAGCATTTCTATCGAAAAAATTTATTTCGTCTGTAATCTCGTCTGTTTCGTTTTCAAATGGCCACCCTGTATATTATATAAACATTCGTTCCTATCGTAGTCCCCATAAAATTTAAAATCAAATTTCCTTGCGCTCTTTACCCACGGTGTTATAGTGCGAAGGATTGAACGATTCACAGAAAGCTTCAACGTGTGCGACAGATTGACCAATGAAATTTCTAATTTACAATATTCTGAGCGTAAAATCATTTAATCAAACAGTTATACAAAAGATCAGCGATTGTGAAACTAGGCACGAGTCTGTATTATTGAGATTTGACTTCTCTATCCCACACAATATGTCAATCGTCGATTGGACGAAAAAAAATGCTCCAAAATATGATGGCGGTGTTTCGAAGCACGTCTATGACATCGTGACAAGGGATGAATCGTGGATTTACGGGTATGAGCCCGAAAATAAACAGCAGTCGACTGTCTGGGTGTTTCAAGATTAACCAAACTCAACAAAATATACTCGCGCACGAAGCACTTCCAAGCAAATGGTCGCCTTTTTTTTTCGGAAAAACTGGATATGTCGCAATCGTATCACTAGAACAATGCAAAACAGTCAATTCTGAGTGGTACACAACCATTCGTTTGCCAGTTGTCTTCCAAGAAATAAGGAAAACCAATCGCCGAAGACGGATCACCCTTCAATATGAGCTCTCACACATCGGCTCAAACAACTGCATTTTTGAGCACTCAGAACGTCTATTTGATGAGTCATCCGCCGTATAGTCCCGACTTGGCACCGAATGACTTCTTTTTATTCCCGTACGTGAAAAAATAAAATAAGAGGTCAACGTTTTTTGACACCTGAAGAAGCGGTTGATGTGTTCAGAATGCATGTTTTGGAGATACCTCAATCAGAGTAGCAAAATAGCTTCGACAATTGGTTCAAACGCATGCAAAAATGTATAGATCTTAATGAGGAATATTTTGAAGAACAATAAAACGATTCTCGATTATTAATATTTGTTTTTGTTGTCTAATCACGAAATATAAAATGAAACCCTCGTATTTATAATATTAATATGTTGAACAGGAATATACCGGCTGGCGCACGAACTAGTGGAAATGTACCCTACTTTGCCCATTGCTTGGTATACTGTTGGCTGTTATTATTGCATAACAGGTGAGTTTCGATTTTGATTTATTTTTATTTTTGCTGATTCTGTGAAAAGGTTTGAATTCTTTCTTGTAATCTAAAGATAGTGGCAGTTTTCCCTCAATGATCCCATAATTATTAAGTCATATTCATTAATTAACGTTTATCAATGAAACAACTTATCATGAAATGGGCTAGCTAGTTATTTCTCAGAGATTAAACGAAATATCATCGAAAACAAAGGTGCCCAATACTTTTGAAAAACCTAGTATTAATGAGAATTGTGGTGTGCTGTTTGAATTTTTAAGATAATTCTTTCACTCTCTTAAAATAGGGAATAATGGAAATTAGACCATCACTTTTGTTTTTTCTAATCGTAAGTGAGTGTAAAAATTTGAGCTATTTTTTGCTGATTTGTGTTGTCACAACACGGCGGTGGGGGACACGATCAAATGCCCGTGCGAAGTCGAGGTAAACAACATCCACCGCTTTACCAGAATCAATCCACCTGGTCCAATCGTCAACGCAGGTCAATAAGTTTGTGATCGTGGACCTACCTGGAAGAAACCCATGTTGTTCTTTCGGAATTATATTATTTTGCAGGGCAAACTCCATCAAGCTATCACTAATAATTCTCTCGAGCACTTTGCAAACACTAAATGTTAAAATTGGTCTTTAGATGCTAGCAGAGAGCTTGTCACCCTTCTTGAAAATAGGTGTAACAGAAGCCGACAACCAATCCAGGAGCAGCGAGGATATTCTAAGAAAATATGAGAATATAATGGAGAGTGCCTCGGCGCAGGAATGAAGCAGCTGTGAAGAAATACCATCACGACCAGGAGAGGAGTGCTTCTTTACCTTGGAAAGGTAACCAAGGACCAGTTCTCTGCTCACGTCGACGACGGCTATCTCATCGTCAGTACGTGGAAAATTAGGACTGGGAATAAAATTGTCGGGCTCCGTCACAAAAACGGACGCAAATGTCTCGGCTATTACATCAGCCATCTGAGTAAGGCTCTCGCAAGGCTCTCCAGTCGTCCAGTCACGTACGAAGGGTATTCCCACCTTGCTGTTCATAAAAGAACGAAGGTATTTATAAAGTTTTTTATTTTTCTTGGAGCAAACCAAATCGTGTTCAAACTTCTTCTTGGCTTGTTGAATTTTCGATGATACGACCTTGGAATATGAACGGTGGTTACGGTAATCCTCATCTGCTCTGCTGCGTAAGTAACGCATTTTTCCTACGGATCATATTCAATATCGACTGTTTTATCCAAGATTTCAAAGGAAAGTAGTACAAGTAGATACAACATGATTGATTATATCGGTGAACACCCCCCAGGCATCCTCCGTGGACGGTTGTGAAGAGAGAATGGAATACCAGTCATAGCCCAACAGTATCTCGCTGGCTTGATTGAAGTTTATATGACTTCCCATCCTACTCTGTTTACTGTGAGTGCCGCATTGCTGAGCTGAATTTGGGTGCATAGGACAACGTGATCAGATTTTCATATAGCAGGTGAATATTCAATTTCGGAGGTAATGTTGGGATCAAAAGTGATGAACAGATCGAGCAAAGAAGGAACCTGACCCCCCCTGTATCTGGAAGGGTGAAGAACCAACTGTTGGAGATCACTGCTGGCCATAAGTTCGGAAAATGGAACGATGGAGCGTTAGGTGAGAGCTGCTGCATGATGGGCCACTGTAACAATTGAAGTCCCTGGCTATGGAAAAGTTATATTTTAGAGCTCTCGGACAGGAAAACCGCCAACTCAGTGTCTTCAGGGCAGGGATATGGTCGATAAATGCAACCGATGAAAAGTGGAAAGTTTTGTCTTGATATTTCGAAAAAAACATTATTGATGCCATCCCAATCTCTATGGATCTCCCTCACTCTGAATGCGGAAGTGATATCTTGCTTTAAGTACACGCATACCCCTCTGTAACCAGGTGTAGATATGCTATCGTCTCGATAAAGGTGTAATTTGGTATGTCGAATGCGCTATTTGGAATAGATGGCTGAAGCCAAGACTCAGTTATCATTATAACGAAAGGTTTCTGTAGTTGGATCACGGATAAAAATTCAGAAAATTTGGATGAAAGTGATTTATGTTGGTGTATAGAAGCGGCCAAATCAATAGATCATTCAGTTTTTTGAGGAAACAGCAGCACGCTGTGAAGACGATACTATGGTTGGGGTACCTTGCATATATTTTATAGTCAGATCGGATTCGTCAGCCTGCTGACGGCGCCTTAACTCACCTTGAAGGGAATTAAGGGCCGATACTTGCTTTTTTGTCTTATCATCATGAATTCGTGACGGAAGATTGGATGATCCATCAGTTTGGATTTATTTCTCAGAATAGCTGTTACACACTCAAGGAATGAGAAAATAGCTCAAAACCACCTTGGTTTTTGATTCGAAGCTTCTTTTTGACCAACACGTGGAACAACGAGCTAATTCCTGTAATAAAATGTTGGGCTTCATTACCAGAAAAAGTAGACACTTCTTGAATTTGAAAACCTTCACCGTATTATATAATTCTTATGTGTACAGTGAGCTCAACTTTGCGTCGGTTGTTTGAAGTCCCAGATACTTAGTGTATATTTTCAGAACAGATTCTTGAAGTTCATATCTTTTAAATTCAACTATCGTCTAACACCTAGAAATCCTGAAAACTATGTTTTTCGTTTTGTTCAGTTTGATTTCATCGCCCTTGAATGAGGATCAGTGACGTCCTTTTCTGGTATAAGGTTCTCAACAATGTTTTCATCTTAGTCTGATTTCAGTTAAACAAATGTTAAAAAAAAATGTATTTTAGTTTTCCATTATTTTGTTCCTTGTATTATGCTTGTAATTATAACTTTAAAGATTGATTGTACATTTTAGGACAGTTTGTAGTTCTAAATAGTGGATACTGTATTGGGTGGTTATCACCTGTTTGTATCCCTGATTGTGTAAATAAATAAATAAATAAACCATCATTTTGTCGATGTGCAAATCAAATAAGAGCTTCTTATAACAAAAAAAAACACCAAATTCAGTTAGTGAAGGTGAAAAATTCAAGAAAAGTACAGTATCGTTGAACTCGATTCAATCAGTCTGAATCATTTTACAATCTTGCGGGCGAGTGAGCGTGAGAACGTGTTAATTTGTGCTCCTGAGAAATTACGAAAATTATCCAATTTCCAACTGTCAGTTTTGGCCAATATCAGTTCAACTGTGAGTTCAACCCTTCTGTAAGAGATTTGTCGATATTTTTACCCGTTTTGATACAATTCAATGAAATTCTTTTTTAATTTAGTATTGATAATTTTGTAAACACCGGACGGCCATTCCACTCCCTCCTAAGCGCGACGGTGGGGCGACCTTGAACCTCTTCCGGGACCGGTTGTTTCGCGGAGATCTGGCAGTGCGAGAGAATTATTGTTGTCGGTTGCACGATACGTATCGTGCGTCTGGATTGCGTGTTTGCGACATCAACATACGGCATTCCTTTACCTTTCACGATTCCCCAATCCGTCGCCTTCCCACTCTGTCTAAGTCTTCTTTAAGGGCGCAAAGAAGTGAAGAGTAATATTTTTGTTTTCCTATACCTGCATAGCTTTTCAAACTAATAATGCCGCGTAATTGCAGTGTCTGTAGCAAACTTATTTTCGGTCAAAATAATTCTGCAAATTGTTCTGTTTGCAAAAAATCGTTTCATTTAGAGTGCGCCAACTTGGGGGGCGTGGAGTTTGAGTTGTTGAGGGAGAGTGGGGGACCGTGGTACTGCACAGCCTGTTCTGCTGGCGAACGCCTTTTGCGCAGCAACTCTGCCGGATCTCGAACCAAGCCTTCATTAAGCACCACAGATCAGCCGATGCGCTCCGATCAACCCGATATTTGTCTTACCGAAAAACACTTCGAGCTCCTGATGAATGAGAAGCGCAAAATGACTGCCTGCTTAGAGCGTGTCGAGAGGAGGCAGGATGATCTCATGGCTCACCTTGACGACTGTGCGGCTGCTATTGATGGCCACTCCGAAACATTAACCTTACACCAATCTGAGATTGATACATGCAGGCGCGAGTTAGCCGTCATGAGAGACACCCAGGCCGCGGTTGGTATGAACGTTTCATCTTTGTCTGATAAAATTGTTGGTTTGGAATCGAGGGTTTCTTCTAATGACGACGTAGGGAAAAATATTATTCCGGAGGTTTTCGAAAGAGTTAAACGCTCACACAACCTTATTTTCTCCAACGTGCCCGAATCAGACAATACAACGGATGCTGCCACTATTTCGAGTATCTGTAACCTAATATGTTCATCTGCCAGTAAGCATATTACCAGCGTAGTCCGGCTGCCGTCGGGAGACAAGACTAGACCCCGTTGGATAAGAGCGTCATTCACGAACCCGGAGATGGTTCTCACGATTCTTCGGCGGAAGAGCTCTATTCTTGGCAGTTCTCAATATCGTGCGGTTAAAATTCTAAATGACAAAACTAAGGAACAACAGCGCGAGTTATCAGCGTTGAGAACAGAAATGGGAAACAGATTGGCTGCGGGTGAGGCCGATCTCACCATCAAGTACGTTAAGGGAAACCCGAAAATCGTCAGGGCTCGACCCTCAACACAAGGTGGGAGGCCAAAAAACTAGATAGTCTGAACTCTTGGCCCATCATTTATACTAATGCACAGTCCTTACCATCCAAGCACTCTGAGATTCTAGCCTACGCGCAGCTTCGGAACCCCTTACTGATTTTCATTGCCGAATCTTGGCTTCAGCCGTCGATACCTGATTCTGTAGTACATATCCCAGGGTACACTATCTACAGGGCTGACAGCCGGGATGCACTGGGGTACCGAGGCGTTTGCATATACCTTCACAAATGTATAACCGATTCTTGTGGGGTGGAAACAATAATCAATGATTGGGCGGACATCGATAACATTTTCCTCAAGATCTCTGATGGCCAATTCTCTGTCCTTGTCGGATGTGTCTACAGACCTCGTCCTTGTTCTTCCGACTCCAGTTGTGCTGATTTCCTCGCCTCAGCGTCCAATGCCAACGACAACGTTCTGGTTGCCGGGGATTTCAATTGCCGTGACCTCAAGTGGCCGATGACTACGTTACCTTCGGTGTCTTCTCCGTCTTTTCTATACGCCGAGTTGGTTTCCTCCTCCCGTCTGCTTCAAATGGTTGATCAGCCAACCAGATTCCGAGATGGCCAAACACCTTCCCTCCTGGACCTTATATTTGTCACTGATCCTCTGCTTATTTCGGAACTCAGCTATCTGCCACCGTTCGGAAGGTCCGACCATTGCACTATCTCCACCAACCTGCAGTTTCGCACGTCACGTGTCGGTCCCCATGTTGTGAAAACCAGAACGAGAATCGATTATGACAGCGTCTCCACTGAATTACTGGAATTTGACTGGAACTCCTTGCTTCCTCCCCGGGATGACGTGGACAAGCTGTGGAAGACTTTTTCGGATCGTGTCAGTCGAGTAGTCTCTTCTTACACCCACACAATGGTGGAAAGACGGAACCCCCTGAAACCGTGGATCAATGATCACTCATTACGGCTTATCAAAAAGAAGAAGTCTCTGTGGCAAAGATACTTGCGGACCAGATCCGCGCTTGACTTTTCCGTTCATCGCAACTATTCCAATTATGTTTCGACCTTCTTGCAGAAGTCAAAAAGGAGCTTTGAGAGCAAATTAGCCTCTTCCAAGAATAAGAAGAAATTCTTCAAATATGTGAGATCTTCCTTGTGCACCAGCGTGAGCGTTCCTGTTGTCAGGGGTGACTCGGGCGGCCTGAGTCGTGGTTTCGACGAATCAGCTGACATTCTCGCGAAGTCTTTCTTTCGATCTTTTTCCCCCGAGCCACCGGGTACGTGTCCGATCCCTCAGAGGCCTCGATCCCGCACAGAGATAGTGGACATCAACATTGATGAGGTCATGGTGGAGCGCCACCTTTCTAATCTCAATGTTTCTTCTGCTCCTGGTGTTGACGGTATCACCCCATTCCTTCTTAAGCGATGTGCCGCTGCCCTGTCCGCCCCACTCTCCATCATATTTCGTAGATCCATGTCTGCCCAATCACTTCCTTCCGACTGGCTTTTCGCAGTTGTTACTCCAATCTACAAGAGCGGAGATAAGCTCTCACCTGACAACTATCGCCCCATTAGCCTTCTGTCGTCTGTTTCAAAGGTGCTGGAGAAAATAATAAGCGAACAACTTCTTGAGTTCTCTCTTTCGACGGGGCTGATCCCTGACGAACAGCACGGATTTGTCCCCGGGAGATCTACCACCACAAATCTTCTCTCTTGCATATCCGATTGGACGGCGGCACTTGACTCTGGTCGGCCCACAGACGTCATATACCTTGATTTCTCCAAGGCTTTCGACAGGGTGCCGCACAACCGTTTATTGGCGAAGCTGGAGCATATTGGAATCCGGGAGGGACTGCTCGGCTGGATTAGAGCCTTCTTATCTGGCCGTACTTATCGTGTTCGTGTGGGCGATACGCTCTCTTCATCCTCTTGGCCCGTACTTTCCGGCGTTCCCCAGGGTTCTGTTTTGGGGCCTCTGCTCTTTCTCCTATACACCTCCGACCTGCCTCGACAGTTCAGGTCCACCCTGTCACAGTTCGCCGATGACATAAAGCTCTACAATAATCCCATAACGGAACACGCTACTCTTCAGTCTGACCTGGACACTTTGCAGAGGTGGTGCGAGAGGTGGTTACTCCCCCTCAACATCGGTAAATGCGTCGTCCTCCACATTGGAAAGAACAACCCTCGAAAGAGATACACCATTGGTGGCGTTAACTTGACCCCCGTCTCTCAGATCGGGGATCTCGGCGTAACAATTTCTGAGGACCTCAGCTGGTCTGCCCATATAGAAAGCATAGCAGCCAAGGCAAAACAACTTTCCTATATATTGAATAAATCTTTTAGAGGCTGCGACGATCTTGCTTTCGGAATAATATATAGGACATACATTCGTCCAGTACTTGAATATGCTGGTCCGGTCTGGTGGTGTTCCACGAGGGCCGCTTCCGAGGTTCTTGAGCGAGTGCAGCGATGGGCAACTCGTATCCACTATGGTCCGAGCCGACCTCCGTACGAGCGACGCCTTAGAGCTATGGGTTTGACACTCTTCGAGGATAGGCGCGAGCGTGGTGATTTGATTTTCACTTTTCGAGCTGTGACGGGTCAATTCGGTGGAAGGGTTCGCGATATGTTCCCTATAAACAGAAATAATTTACGAGGCCATATCTTCAAGCTGAGAAGGGAGAACTTCAAGTGTTCCCAACGACAGCACTTTCTCCCCAATCGTGTGTTTCACAGCTGGAACGGATTGCCCGGGGAGGTTGTTCGGTCACCATCAGTGAACTCCTTCAAGAACAGCTACGACAGGTGGAGATCCTGTCAGTGAGGGACCTCTGGTGTGCTGTCAGTGTGCGGGTTGTGTGTGCGAGAGCAGGTGCATTCGAGTGTTGTGGTTTTGGGTTGACTTTTGTTTGATCCTGGACCCTATTTACCCACGCCCGTTTGTGCGCACAATATGTTTTGTTTTTGCTAAACTTTGTGAAACGAGTTTATAGGTATATCCTCAACTCGATACAATTCTTAAATAAATAAATAAATCTTCGAAAAGAATTTAAAATCATCAGCGTACAGCAGGAAGTCACTATGCTTGAACCAAGTAAAGGTCCCAGATGTGAACTATGTGGTACACTAGCAACACAGTAAAGGTATTGGAGGATTCTCCATTAACCACAACATACTGAGATCGATTCCTTATACAGGGTGAGTCTTTGACCACTGCGTTAATTTTAACCATAGGTTCTTGAGATCAAAAGAAACACTTTTTCCATTACGGTTTTTTTTATATTCAGCTGCGTTGAAAAGTTATAAGCATTTTAAATTTTCACATTGGGCAAATACCCCTCTGTAGTCCAGTTTAGTTTTAATGAAAAATACCTTCCACAGCATCCACTTATGAATCTGAATTGTTTAAAAACATTGTTTTCCCTCTAAGAAATTATTCACTCACTCATGCTTCATCCGATGAGGTCCATATCCAGAAGGAATATACAAAATACTAATTTTCTGGTAAAAAAATTTCAACACCATAAACATAGATTTTTGTTGTTCTACCATAATTTCTTTCTACTTCAAGATTATAAACCATCCCTTTCTAGTGAGAAATTCCAAAAAACCTCAGAATTATTGGATGTTATCATCATACATTTGTAATTTTCTTCTTAAAATTTCCAAATCATGAAAACCATCATTTCTATGAAAATTTCCAAGGCAAGAGGTTGTTACATTGCTTTTTTTTCACTCGAAGCCAGAAAAAATCATCTATGATTTTCCAAACACTGATATTTCTGAAGTTTCTTCTCCTTGACAGAGACCAGTGAACAGGTCTATGAGGTCTTTTGATATCATACTGTTAAAAATATGAAAATCTTTTTCGAAATCTTCAACAACAATGAATGATGTCACTACGAATAATTATTTTAAAGTGATGTTACTTTGCTTGATGATTATTTTCTGTACTGAATCCCAATAACAATTTACCTGGATAGATTACAAGTATTTCCAGATTTAGGTGTGCAATTATACTTGCTTGAAGAAATTGTGTTTGAGCACATAAATTTGATTTTGAAAAACCAACTAGGTGTTCTTTAATAAAAATTTTTCGTTAAATCATTAATATGAATCTATTCTGTTTAGCCTATAATTACTGATTACTGAACATGCCTGAATTATTGGTTTTTATAATCAGAGTATCTGTTTTAATGACGTAAACAAGAACATAAATATTGAATAATGGTTATTTATAGATTATGTCAAATTTTAATACCTTACCATAGAATATTAATTCATTACCGAACCCCAGGAGAGAAAAAATTAATAATTGCAATGTTTTTTTAAAAGAAAGATAATATCTGTAACCATTATTGATCTTTAGTTATAATTTTCCTCAGAATAACTTGAGTGAATTATTATCACATTTAAATGTTATTATAACGTCTCTGGGGTGGGTAGTTCCTAATAAAATTGTGTTCTGCGGTTCCTTGTTGTTTTGATTCTGTTTGAAACTGTCAACAGTTATTTGTACCTTGAAAAAAATGTGGAAAATATTGGAAGGATAATAGCGATAGTTTGAAATCATTTAATTCAGTATGAAATGAATATGTTCAGAAAATGCATTCTATTCTAATCTTTCTTGTTTATGAGCTTATTTATAGCTTCCAGTTTCAATATTGATTGAATTTTAATTAATCATGCATCATGACAAACATTCAGAAATATTAAAACAAAAACAAATTCTTTTATCTCCTAAGTTTGTGAACCAGGTTGAATCGGTGTATGAAATAAAGATAATAAAGGTATAAAACAAATCTAGGAGACTGGGTTCGAAGTTTTTAAAACTCATATGAGCTTAATTTGAAGCATTCCTATGTTAGAATAGATATAATTTGATGAACCCTGAAAGTCTGAAGCTATAAAGAACCAGCTCTTCTTAAAGACAAGTCTTCAATTGAACAGGTCCTGACAGAAAATACATTACCTATTGCAACGGTCAAAATATACCGAAGTACCTATGTGAGTGATGGAAAACTTTTCTCTATTCATTATGGAATATTACTCTGGATTAAATATTAAACAAGGTGCTAGACATCATTAATAATGAGTACAGCAAATGGCAATTTAGATTTTGTGGTGAATGTAAGACAAAAATTGTTTAGTGGTTAATTTCATCTATAGTGTTTAGTGGTGGAACCATAGACTGGAGAGATTTCCCAACCTTTTGTAGAAATATTTACTAAAGTCATAAAATATGGCAACATTGAACAAATCTGATTATTGAATCTTTTCAGCACAGAGTTGGATTTGTGAAAATAAGAAAATTTGGACAAAATTATATCGATAAAATTCCTTTCAACTTCAAATATCTCAAGAATGGTGCAATTTAGGAGAAAAGATGAGGAATGATTTTATCTGCAAAAAAGACAAATGATTCCAGGAAGTACGAGATACGGACCTTTAGTTCAAGCGATATTTTTTTTTCATGCAATTTAACCAATTTGTAGAGTAGTAGTGAGAAACCCACAAGAAGTGGAATAAATCTATTGATGCCAAAATATGCACGAGTGTTATCAAAAACCTTCTACAAGAGATCATTTCAATTGATATTGTCGTTCGAATATTACAGGTGAAAATGCAATTTTTTTATGCAATTTCAACACCCTATATCTTTTGAACGGGGCCAAATTTGGAAAAATGTTATAGAAAGAAAATGTTTCTTTTAACGTCAAGAATCTATGGTTAAAATTAAGGCAGTGGTCAAAGACCCACCCTGTATACGATGATAGACATCTGAGGAGGTTTCAATTCACTCCCACTTCCACCAGTCTCCTACCCAATAACAAGTGGTTTACCTTGTCAAAAGTCTTTTCGAAATCTGTATATACACACTCCATTCCAAAAAAAACCGAATTAAAGATAATCATTTATATTAATCAATGTATTCCCTTCTGCATCTATACACAAATTTGCACGCTCCAACAATTTCAAACGACTTCTCCATATCCCTTATTGAAATGGTCTTTAGGACGTCGATCATCGCCAAATGCAGTTTAGGGAACATACAGAAGTGGCACGCAGCCAGTTCTGGTAAATAGGGCGAATGTGCGAAGGAATAAATTGATTTTTGACCAAAAATTCAGTTACAAGTAGCGAACGATGTGATGATGCATTATCGTGCAAAAGAGTCGAACTGCGGATTTCTCGATATTCTGGCAGAATACCACGAATTCCTGCCAGCAAACGCTGTCTGGTCGGATGGAACAAATTCTTTGTGGATAATTCCTTTTGAATCGTATAAACAAATCAGCATAACCTTAACTTTTAACTTCACCATGCGACTTTTTGGCGCTCTTGTTCACCTGAACAGAGTGCTTATCAATTTGCCCAAATGTCTGTGACTTTCGAATTTTTGGGCAAAAGTGGTATCAATCGTTTTGTTTGGACCTACTGATGAATAATCCGTGGTCAAAATCGATTCTGTCCGTCCGTTCCGTGAACACGATAACTCTCGAACGGATGAAGTTAGAGAGTTGAAACTTTCAGAATAGGTTTGAGGTATAAATATCTTGGCTAAGTTCGTTATTCGGTCAAATCGGCCGAATAGGTTCGGAGTAACAAAAAAATTTTTTTCAAATGACACTG
>JARTUT010000166.1:0-43684 GCA_030674115.1 Micraspis discolor
GTTTCTGTCATAAAAGTATAAATCTAATGCATTTCATGCTTAAATTGATATATTTGTCACTAATATTGTAATTTATTCTTTTGATGTATTTTCATAACTTGATGAGTAATTGTTGTATAATTATTGTTGGTTCGTTTATTCTTTCCCTCGGTATTGAAATTTTTGTAAATTGATTATTTACTGCATTATATATATATTTCTGAAGTTTCTTTTTTGGCGCTCTTGTTCACCCGAGCAGAGTGCCTATCATTTTGCCGGAAGGTCTGTAATTTTGGAATATCGAGCCGAAAATGGTCTCAATCGATTGGGTTCGACTCCCTGATTAAGAATTCGTGGCGAAAGTTGAGTCTGTCCGGCCGTCCGGCCGGCCGTATCCTCTCTAGCATCCAAAAGGAATCAGCTAGACTATTCATATTTTCAGAATAGGTTAATTGTCCAAATATCTCCGTCAAGTTCGTTATTGGGCCAAATCCGTCGGATGGTTCAGTAGTTATGAGCATCTGAAATTTTGTTTCCTCAATAACTACTAGAATATCCATCCGATCAAGTTGATACTTGGAACGTTAATGAGGGAGGCTGAAACGAAACGGCTTGCAAAATTTCGCAGAAATCGTCACGTTAGAAAATTTTTAAAAAATTCCCAAAAAAAAAATTTTCAATACTCAATATCTCCTAAGACTTCATATTTAGATTCAAATAAAAATCCGTATATATATTGAGATCACCGATATCTTACTCATCCTCAAATTTCATTGTAGTAGCTTTCCCCCTTCTGAAGATATGATCATTTTTTGCATTTACTCAAGAGAAAAATAGAAATGTCATGAAGTCCGAGCTTTGTCATTGAAAGATTTGTCATCACAGATCGATATTCGTTTGACAACTTGCGGACCTAGATATCAGTGTCAGTTGGCGTAATATCAATCAAAATTTTCATAGAATTCATAGAGGTAGAATTCGATGTCGATGACGTTGTCAAAATTCAGAAAAGCACAGACGTAATATTAATCAAACAATTTTTTATCATAGAGAAAGAATTTGATGGCGTTGTCAAAACTTAAAAAAGCAAAGACGTAAGTTTTTAGGAGAAGCATAGGTCAAAATTTGGTGAAAATTATGAGTACCTAGTTATTTTCAAATTGAGATAAAGGTTTGTTTATTCATTAGGCTTTCATATTTACATAACATTGTCCCTTAGTACGGAAAAAGACTATTGTTCACTTGATCAGAGAGCTTATAGATTTGTTAAGGTTTGAATATTTACTCTCAAGTAGGTCAACAAGAGCGCCAAAGCAATCTGACCTCACGTCAGTGCTTTCCTTTGTTTATTTCCTTTCATCCTCTAAAGATTAGTATGTTCTTTGATTTGAAGGGCAGATATATTTGAAATGACCATAATTCTTTTAATCTGCTGCAAATTGTCACAATTTTCTGATCAAATGATATTTTTTTATTGAAATTGTGAAAATCTTCAGCAGATTAAAATAATTACTGTCATTTCAAATGTATTTGTTTTCAAATCCAATAAAAATATGGGATTCAACCTGCGCTTGCGTGGAATCCTATGATAACTCATATAAAATGCACTAGAGGGCGCCACGAGACGGAACGTTGTGCGAATGGAATCTGTAATCAACTAGGCAATGACTAAAGATGGTGCTGTAAGTTGAGGTCTCGAAGCCGGGAACAAAATTCATGACAGAGTTGCCTATCTACAGATAGTCTATGATGAATCTTCTAGTTCATCAATAACTCATATAACACAAGGCCTTAGGTACATGCGCTATAAGTGGAAACCCCTTTTCAACCCCGGACGGAACCGGATATTCAATTTTGACATTTTGTTGCTGAAATTCAGTGGATAGGATCAATGATAATAAAAATACTAATTGGTTTTTATTAGACTTGCTGCTAATTAGTTGATTGTGGAGCCCATGTTCTGAACTTCAGCTGAACAGTGTTTATTGATTTGCCCATATGTCAGTTGTTTTCGAATATTTGAGAAATACTGTTGTTAATAGTTTGTCTGGACTCACTGATGAAGAATCCGTATTTTAAATCAATTTTGTCCATCTGTCCGTGAGCACGGTCACGTTCGAACAGAATGAGCTAATAGATTGAACGTTGCCGAGTAGGTTTAAGGGATGAATTTAGGCAAGTTCGTTACTCGGCCAAATAGGCCCATTATTAGATACAATTTGTTTCCAATTTCACTTCTCAAATGAATTTATTAATGATGCATTTTCTGCATACGAATACATTGTTACTATTTTCGTTTTCGACAGACCAATACATACGGAGATATGATTTTTCAAATCTTGAATGATTACTCGCTAAAATTTCTCTTTGTAAATCTTAAAAGTTTCAGATATCGGCCACGACCTGATGGTTGAGGCAGATGCTTTTCACTAGTGAATACTCTATTAAAATCCGGAATGAATTATAGTTTCGAATAAAAAATTCGAAATCCCTAAATTATAATGTTTTTATCAGTACTACTTATCTAACCACTTATCAGTCATAAAGATTTTCGTTTGCAATGATTCACCTCTTGCTTTCTGAAGAAGGACTACTGTAGGGTTTTGTGCTTTAGGGAGTCGAGTAGTCGTGAATTCGCTTAATCCAGTAGATGCAGGAGCGGATCTACTGCTAGGAATACCTCTTTCAGTCGTTGTTGAAAACCGATCGGATTCAACACGTGACACTGGCTCTCGAAATGGAGGAGAAGAAGTTGACTTTTCAGAACTCTTGTGAACCTGAAACATAATTCTAAGTGAACTCTCGACGATATTGCTTCGATATACAGGTTTTCCTGAAAATATGAGCAAATGAAAGTATGATGCTTTGGTGGATGCCATGCCAGTTTATTTGCACCCGAAATTAAGATAGTTTTCATGCAGTTGGAACCCCCACAGGGCTAAATTGGTAGTTATTAAAGAGTCATGGAAACACAGCGGATTTTGAAGATCACCTGGCATTAGGAAGGAATGTTTTATTATATATTCACTCTCAGCAGTTGAGAACTCGACTGCACCCGTGTTCACAGGGTGACACAATAATCTGCTACAAATTCCTCAATCTAACAGTTCGAAGAATATACAAATTGAGTTTTTCATGCAGAAGCAATTCTACATGACCGTTTTTGAGCTGGAGGGTGATGGGAGCACGCATGAGAAAAAGCAGGGTCAGTGTAGCTTTCCAATCTAAAGTAATTTCACTGGAGATTATCTCGTATGAAATTGATGCAAGATAGCGTGATATCTGATGTAGCCTAGATGTTGAGAAGTATTATTGATACAAGCTCACAAAACTGTACTTCAAACCAAAATATTGTATTATTAATAATACCTAATTTTAATTTATATTGATAATGTTAATTTAAAATAACGTTGCTTGAGAGCAAAACTATCTTATTCAATAATTACATTTCAACATAGGATCATACGTCATTCATTGATTATTATAAAGGATGTAATATTTCCAGCGAGCCCAGATTCAGTAGGAATCTCTAACTACTTAGCGTTTATCGGTATACAGGTATTCTCAATTGATAAAAAAGATTCCAAAGGTTTATTGTTCAAAGAAAACTCGAAGAGGATTTTTCATATAACTATTTGTTCAACACCCTTTTTTTTCCAAGTAAAAGACTGAAATCAGGTTAAAAAACTTGTTTGTATTTGATCGCTCCACTTTCGAAAAATTGTAGTTCTTTAGTGCTTAAGAATTAGGACAACACAAACTCTTTGTCATATGATTAATTTCGCTTTCTTTGTATTTTTCAGATGAATAATAACCTCTCTCTAAAGTAAAGGTAAAAAAGAATGTGCAGTATTTCATTTTTTCGATAGAAATGCTCGGACAGGTCGATTTCTGTTTCGAGCGGGACAACTTAAGATGTAAGTTACGGATGCATAGCGCTTCAACCCTTGCTACTACAACCCTCACCCCCAAATTTTGAATAAAAAAGATGAGGTGAGTGATACCTCATTTGAAAGGTATTTTTATACTGATTTCAGTACAGTAATTGTTTTTGCATTTTATGCATTAGTTATCGAAATATTCTTAACTACGTAATTGAAAATGAAGTGGTGTTTTTTTGTGAGAAATCGACCTTTTGAGCTTCAAAACAACCATGACTGTGGCTTCCTTTCTCCAATCCATTGAAAACAATGCTGGAAATTATGTGGAAGATCAGGTTGTGTTTCAGCAGGATGGAGCTCAAGATGGAGTTCAAGAATATGTGGATCAAAGATTTCCAAATAGGTGGATTGGAAGAAGGGATCCCACTGAATGGCCTGCCAGATCGCCAGATCTGTCACCACTAGATTTCTTTCTTTGGGGCCACTTGAAGAGTAAAATTCACTCTACCGATTCCATAGAAGATTTAAGAAGACGTGTAGTGAACGAATGTCGTCAAATCACTCCAGAAATGCTGCAAAATGTGCGCCATCGTTTCGAACAAAACTTATTTCATTGTATGGAAGCTAATGGTGAACAATTTGAATATTTAATTAATTGATGTAAGTTTTTGATTAATTATTTACTTTACTTTGAAAAGTCTTATTTCTTAGATCAATACTTCAAATCGTTCTGATACCGTACAGTTGGAGAATGATTTCAGTGAATAAAACAGCTAGTCGAACATCTGACCCTAGTAGCATTAACACGTACCGTATGACTTCATTTGCCCAGTGGTAGATGTTTTGCAATTTCAAATACAAGTACGGAAATTTTGGTGTTTCGGAAGCACGAAATGTCAATTATTCGCAAAAAATTAATTTAAGTGATAAAATTAACTAACGCATGAATATTTCGAGAACTAATGAATAAAATGAAGAAATAATGACTGTGCTGAAATCAGTATAAAAATACCTTTGAATTGTGGTATCACTCACCCCATCTTCTCTAAAAGTACCAGTCTTTTGAAATTAGATAATTGTTTTCATTTAATGATCCACTTTCGAGAACTTTTAGCTCTTTAGAGATTTAAGAATTGAAAAGAGAAAATTAGGAGAGTACCAACTTTTTGTCAATAATTTCTTTTAGTGGCAGCTTCCTTTGTATGTTATAATGGATGATAACCTCTCTTTGAATTTAAAAGAAAAGAATCTGTGTCAAAATCCATTTTTTGTGAATAAACTAACAGTTTTATTATCAAGATGGCTTAAATCATGATGTAAGCAATGATGAACCTACAGTTGATTATACAATTTTTCATATTCTTGACAGTTATTTATAATGTTCGATTACCAGTCAAAATAATCAATAATAGTCTAGAATTTACGATATTTTTTATGACAGGGACTAGATGAGCTCCTTCATATCAACTTCGAGACTAAAATTTTTTTCAACTGACAGCTGAGAACTGTGTTATAACTAGTCATTACAGTACCTACACAACCATTTTTTGCGATCATTCCTATCGGAAAATTGAAATGTTAGAGCGAACATTTGTTCTTATATATTAGGTGTACAAATAAGTTTCCGCGGTTTTTGATAAAAAATTAGGAATTTATTGTAAAGGAAAAGTACATTACGTTTTATTCAAAGTATTTTCCATCATTTGCCACTACTTTTCCCCATCTTTCTGGCAACATTCGGATACCCCGTCGAAAAAACTCTTCATCTTTTGACGCTATCCACAAATCTACCCAATTTTTGGTGTCTTCATATGATGTGAAGCGCTGCTCAGACAGACCATGTGCCATCGACCGGAACAGATGATAATCAGAAGGGTCTAAGTCTGGTGAATACGGCGGGTGGGGTAAAACTTCCCAGTTGAGTGTTTCCAAGTATGTTTTTACCGGCGCCGCAACATGTGGAGGAGCATTATCGTGTAAAAGAATAATTTTGTCGTGTCTGGAGTAGTAATGGGCGCGTTTTTCCTTAAGTGCCCGACTCAATCTCATCAATTGTGTTCGGTAGAGAGCTCCAGTAATGGTTTCGCTTGGTTTCAGCAATTCATAATACACGACACCAAGCTGATCCCACCAAATACACAGCATGAGTTTTTTTCCATGAATATTCGGCTTAGCTGTCGATGTTGATGGTTCGCCGGGCTTAACCCATGACTTTCTCTTCTTTGGATTATCGTAGTGAATCCATTTTTCGTCACCAGTGACTATACGATGCAAAAAACTCTTTTTTTTTATTCCTGGCAAGCAGCATTTCATGCATAATCGGGTTCAACGTTTCTCGGCTTTAGTTCATATGGAACCCAATTTCCTTGTTTTTGAATCATTCCTAACGATTTTAAACGATGTGAAATTTCTTGTTGAGTCACTTGTAGAGTAAGTGCAAGTTCTTTTTGCGTTTGGGACGAATCTTTCTCCAATAGTGCTTCTAATTCCATGTCTTCAAACACTTTCGGCCTTCCACTGCGTTCTTTGTCTTTAACGTCAAACTCACCGTTCTTAAACTTTTGAAACCATTCCTGACAACTTCTCTCACTTAAAGCAGCTTCACCATATGCTTCTAGAAGCAATCGATGCGCCTCAGCTGCAGATTTTTTCACATTAAAAAAGTAAATCAAAAGTTCCCGCAAATGATGCTTATTCGGAATAAAACTTGACATTTTTGCACGAAAAAAAATACGTGATGCTGATACGGAATCACTAGTACTTTAAGGTTATGGTGTTGCCAGATGACTAAACTTGGGATATTACGTTTTACACCTGAAAATTTCTCCATAACCTTCTGGTGGGGCCATCTTTTGACAAACCGCGGAAACTTATTTGTACACCTAATATATATATTATATATTATAAAATAAAATTAACGTCAAATATGCTCTTTGAGGTCTTCTCACTTATGAAACGTCAAGATATAAAAAAGTTGCAGATTGAGTCTCTTCGAACCAATAAATTTGCTTAAATAGCAAAATATTAGCATATTATCAAGTTTAGATGCAATATATTAATTTTTTTAGTCCCTTGTGGATGATTTTATTTCAATTTAATAAATATCAATAATATTAAAATGAATTGCAAAATGTGTTGGTAAGCGCATAACTCAACAACGCCTGGACCAATTTGGCCAAATCTTTTTTTAAAATGTTCGTTCAAGGATGGTTTTTACTGCGAGAAAAATTAGAATTATTGCTGGAAAAACCCTAAAAATAGCCCTTTTCTTTTTCCCATACAAATGATTTGTAACTAAAAAGGTTTTGCAGCAATGTAAATTGATTGTTTGGGATGAATGCACGATGGCACATAAAAAATCTTTGGAGGCCTTAGACAGAACCTTAAAAGATCTACAGAGCAATAATAACCGATTTGGTGGTGTAATGATTTTATTAGCAGGAGATTTTCGTCAAACATTGCCAGTGATTCCACGATCAACGCCAGCTGATGAACTCAATGCATGTCTAAAGTCCTCCAATTTGTGGAAACATGTCAAAGTACTTCATTCAAGCAAGAATTTGAGTGTCGAGTTGCAAAATGACCAATCTGGAAACATATTCTCTAAACAACTCATTGACATTGGTAATGGCAAATTTCCTATAGACATGTTGACTGGCTGCATTAACTTTCCTCAAAGTTTTTGTCAGTTAACTCGATCAAAAGATGAACTTATTCAGAAGGTGTTTCCAGATGTTTCCCAAAATTACAGAAACCATGATTGGTTGAGCGAACGAGCTATACTGGCTGCAAAAAACATAGATGTAAATGAATTAAATTTCAAAATTCAAGAACAAATTACAGGCGAATTGAGGATACATAAATCAGTTGATTCGGCTACTAATCAAGATGATGTAGTCAACTATCCACCGGAATTTTTAAACTCGCTGGATTTGAGAGGATTGCCACCTCACAATCTTCAATTAAAGGTTGGATCGGTGGTTATAATGTTGCGAAATATCAACCAACCGCGTCTTTGCAACGGTACACGGTTAGCGATAAAAAAAATTACTAAACAATGTGATAGAAGCAACTATACTCAAAGGAAAGTATAAAAGAGAAGATGTTCTCATACCGCGCATCCCAATGATTCCGACTGATGTGCCATTTGAGTTTAAACGACTACAGTTTCCAGTGCGGCTTGTTTTTGCTATGACTATAAACAAGTCCCAGGCGCAATCATTAAGTGTTTGTGGTATTAATCTAGAAAACCCATGTTTCTCACATGGTCAATTGTATGTTGCCTGTTCCCGTGTTGGAAAACCATCAGATTTGTTTATCTATGAGCCAGGTAATCAAACAAATAACATCGTATACCACAAAGCACTACAATGATGATAATAATAATAATTATGATTCACATGATTAACAATAAAGCGGTTACTTACTTTTAAATCCTTATATATGTTTTATTTAATTATTTTTTATTCACAACTTCACCACACTATCACCAGGGTGACGATTCTGTTCAGGAGAATTTTTTAAAATACGTAGGCACAAAAACTGCCACATTACAAATCTTTTTGACAGGACGAAGTCGGGTCAGCTAGTATTCATATAATTATATAAGCATTCATTATCTGCCTAATTTCATTCTTCAGAATTTCCCCAAATTCGATACAATGAATAGATATAATTTTTTTAAAAGGACTGTGAAAAAAAAGTGTGTAGAATCGAAAGTTGTATAAAAAGTTTCCCAAAATTTCGGCAGATTCACCTTTTGGAACCCTCCGCATCAATTAAAAAACACCCTGGATATTTCTTGAACTTCATTCATCTTATGATTATCAAATCAATGAATGAATTTCTAAATGACACTTTGTGAGAGGATCATTAAAAAAAATTACCCCCTGCGATTGGTTCTTTCTGTTTAGCCTAGGCGAATCAAAACTGACTGGTCTAAATTCTTTTCTTTCTGCGATTGGGCTAGATGTTGCACTTTTTGGCTGCCAGATGGAGGGAATCGATTCGTCATCTTTCTGGAGTTCTTTGTCGAATCTTGATTGTACGGACTCCTGTTTCTGCCCAGGAGACCAAATACCTGCGATCAAAAATAGTCGGTCAAAGACATGAAAGAAAATGATGAAGATATCAGAACAAACATTTACAACATGATGGTAGGTAATACGTATGAAATGGTATTGTTATTTCTACTTCAACACAAAAATATACTACATACGATGTTATAAACAACATTGAGATGGTAAGAATATACATATAACTAATATATTGTTTCAATATCAAATGAAATGAAGTTTGTGAATCTTCACGTCTTTCAACAAAATTTATATTTTATTGACATTTTAAACGCCTTTGACAAATCTGTATTATCTATTTGTTTCAAGATGCATCGATTGGTACTCCAATCAAAATATATGAATTTTCATTAATTGCCGTAATTTCAATGTGTAAAAGGGGATTGCGATTGGAATAAAACTGAAGGAAAACTATAAGGATTGGTTATTGTTAATACAAGGTACTTGTTAATTCTTCTACATTTTCTATATCCATTGCTGTTGAATTGCACTGTTCCAGAGACCGGTTAAGACGTAAAAACCAGCGCACCAGGCTTCTCGTCAGTACTATTCTATATTTTTTATTTATTTCTCTATCCATTTCAGCAAAGTTAAGAATCTGTGTGTGCCTCGAAGTTACAAATTAGCCAAATCATCCTTAGAGTTCAGCGTACATACTAGTAGTAGTAGGTATTCAAGGGGTCATTGAATGAAATTGGTTTGGGGGGTGGCAACATGAAGAAACAGACCTCAAGACGGTCAGATGAAATTAGTACACAAGGAGAAATTGGTCGGCTTTAAACAGAAAGGAACCAACCCACCAAATATAAATTATTGTGTTTGGTTTACTACTGTAGTATTTCTGTCGGTTTGTATACATATAGTTAAATGGAATCAAGCGTCGATCAGCTGCAAATATACAATATATAATAGAAAATGAAAGCATCCAAACTAAACGATCCTGATTGGATACCAGTTTTGGACGACAGCTATCATTCAGATGAAAGTGATTCAGGTAAGAGCGAAGGGAATTTTGAAAATATTAATGAGAAAGAACGTATTTTCAACAATAGAAACACTGGTAATGCTGATGAGAGTAATGAAATGAAGACAAGGAGGAGACAAAAAATTCCGGAACGAATCAAAAAATTTAGAAAGCACTGACGTGATGTCAGATTGCTTTGGCGCTCTTGTTGATCTACTTGCGAGTAAATATTCAAACCATGACAAATCTGTAAGCACTCTGATCAGGTGAAAAATAGTCTTTTCCGTTCTATGGGACAATGTAATGCAAATATGAACGGCTTATGAATAAACAAACCTATATCTGAAATTAAAAATAACTACTCATAATTTTCCCAAGTTTTGTTCGAAGCTTCCCTAAAAACTTACGTCAGTGCTTTTCTGAATTTTGACAATGTATATTATTTCAGCCTCCGAGATTGAATTATATTTCTATGATTTCCTGTTATGAAAAATTTTGATTAATATAACGCCAACTGACATCGTTCAAAGAAAATCATCGGGACGTATGTCATTTCTCTTTTCTCTTGAGTAAATGAAAAAAATTATCATATCTTTAGATCGAAAAGAGCTACGACAATGAAATTTGAGGATAAGTAAGATATCGATCACCTCAATATTTTCACGAATTTTTATTGAAATCCGAAAAATATCTTATGAGATAGTCAGGATTTAAAAAAAATTCTAGCTTGACGATTTCTGCGAAATTTTGAGAGCCGTTTTTTTTTATCCTCACTCAACAATATTTCAAGTATCAAGTTGATCGGATGGATATTCTAGTAGTTATTGAGGAAACAAAATTTCAGATGCTCATAACTACTGAACCATCCGACGGATTTCGCCCAATAATGAACTTGACCGAGATATTTGGACAATTAACCTATTCTGAAAATATGAAAACTCTAGCTCATCTCTTTTGGATGCTAGAGAGGATACGGCCGGACAGACTCAACTTTCGCCACGGATTCTTCATTAGAGATTCGAACCCAATCGATTAGGACCATTTTCGGCTCGATATTCCAAAATTACAGACATTTGGGCAAAATGATAGGCACTCTGTTCGGGTGAACAAGAGCGCCAAAAATTGCAGAAAACAGAAAAAAATTGTAATCTGCCTTATTTTAACAACAAATGAACCCTTTAAGAAAAGGAGCAATTATGTCAAATATAGCTGTAAGCCAGTGTTATGAGATATTAGTGACAAAATTAGAAGGAGCGAATAACAACGATTTTGGGAACTAGCTGACTATGCTGCCCGAAACTTCTGCATAAAAACTTGTGATAAAGAAAATGGAAAGAAATGTACGTATGGTAGGGACACAACGAAGGGAACATTTTTCAAGGTTCACAAATTAAGAAATACACCTGTTGGTTGACAGTTGTTTACATGTACTTTCAGAATTTCTTCTAAATGAGTGAATATAGCGCTATTTAAAATGTGATCGACGACATTGAAAGACAAACGTGGACTTGAGCAAGGAGGTAAAACCTAACTAAGTGACGTCAACATAAATGATGTTAGAGAACATATGAAAAAAATTCCAAAATACAACTCTCATTAGGACAGAGAACAATGACCCTGATTTTTGTCACCTTTTTTATGTTGGTTCCTTTCTGCATAATGCCGTTCAATTGATCTTCACTTTATTCAATTTTTTCCAATAGCAATCTCTACATACAGGTAGAAAACTAGGCATTGGTAGGCTCTTAAGATTTTATGGTATTTTGTTATTAAACTTCCACCACCAATAATTCGGGGTAGTTTGTGTGGTACTTAGACGGTGATAATTGATAACTAATCATTTTGAAAAAAGATGAAAATTGTAGTCAGAAAAAATTCCGGAATTTCTTTATTTTTTTATGAAATTTGTAGCAAGATCTCTTCTTTGATTTCAACACCTTGTTTCTTTTGAATGAAGTCAGAATTTGGAAAATGTTATGGGAATGAATGTTCTTTGGGATCATATGTAATTGTAATTGAAATTTATGTAGTAGTTGAAGACCCTCCCTTGTATGTAATACAATGAGAACATGATCAATATTCACATTAGAATATTTAGTTATTGCGCCATTTTTGAAATACAGATTTTTGTTGTGAAATAACGAGTTTGTAGCGAAGGAAGTAGATTTAAAAATAAATAGGTATTATTACATCACTTTGACTACTGTTTCATCGGAGCTTAACATTTCTAATTTATCGATGAAGGTTCTGTTTTTATCAAACGAATGAGAGTATGAGGGAAAAACAGAATGTCAGTGAAACATACTAATAACTCATAAATTTTTCGAGAGTGTACAGGGTGAGTAAAACTTGTCATGCATATGTTTAACTTTCAATTACGTTATGCATTAAGCAGAATATACGGAGTAATATTATTGACTCATTTTATTGCACCCTTTCGCTCTATTGATTACATCAGATCTATACATTTGGTCTCAGAACTATTGCTCCAGAAATTGCATAAATATTTATACCTGCGCAGAACCTTACAATTCGTAACACTCTGATACACTTCTGCCAACACCTTTCCATTGTGGAAAAGATCGCTGAAAGTCTTTAGTTGTGCGGTTCTTCAGTTGCTGAGTCGTGGCTTTCATATAGCTCAAGTGTCGGGTCCGGAACACCATATTGAATTTCGGGAACAGAAAGAAATCACAAGGGACTTAGTCGGAAGAATAAAGCGGGTGTTGTCACGGTGATTGATTTTTGGCTGAAGACTCTTCTCGAGAAACTTGATGTTATTGGTCTATTTCTTAATCAGATTGAGTTGAATGCCGACGGCTGGTAGAACAGCGTGACTTAAGGCGAGCAGCCTGTAATTGCTACTCGGCCTAGCCTTAAGTCAGGGTTAAGTGGTATAGAGTGGAGGAACAACTGGGACGCCCGTTCAGAACGCCTCGATACGCTCTCCCGATTTTTGTGCGCTTGTTCTAGTAGGACAACGTACTATCGTTTTGCCCAAATGTCTGCAATTTTCGAATGTCGAGCCTAAAATAGTCTCAATCGGTCTGATCAAGAATACAATGTCTAACTTGAGTATGTTTGTCCGGCCGTATACTCTCTATCATCCAAAGGAGATGCTAGGGTGTTTCAACTTTCAGAATAAGCCAACTGACCGAATATTTCGGTCAAGTTTGTTATTGGACCAAGATTTCTTGAAAATTTCCAAAAAAATTTTTCCTCATATACCTTATGAGTTATCGGATGTATTCAAACAAAATTTTGTGCATGTATGGACGTATTAATATCTCACAAATTCTCAAATTTCATTGTCATTGCCTCTTTCATCCTAGAGATATGTTTATTTTTTCATTTGATTAAGAAAAAAGAGAAAAGTCCAAAAATTCGCCAGAAATTTCAATACTCAATGCTATCACAGATACGTTTTCAATTAACGTCGGTTGGACTTATTAATAAATGTCAGTTAGAGAAAAATTTAGAGAAATTGTACATTATGATGGAATAATGTAAGTTGTAAACATTTAGAAATGCATCGACTTTAGATTTTTAGAAGATAGGAATTTGAGCCTCAGATAAAACTTTAAGAAAACCGTATTTATTTTTGAATAGAGATTTAGGTTTGTTCAATCATCTTGGCGTTTTTATTAGGATCACATTGTTCCAGGGAATGGAAAAAGACTGTAGAACAAGCACGCAAAAGCTCCTGACCTCACGTCAGTACCTTTCTGAATATGAATGTATTTTCCGGAAAAACTATGTGTATGAGGAACACGTGTTTTTGTGAATATATAGTTGGTTACGGAGCTTGTATTCTGGAAATATTGATTCAGCAAGAATAAAAAGGTTACTTCAGAAATTATCGAGAATTTGTTAAAGTTTCATTTTCATTATAATACAAAATACGACGTATAATAAGTTATAATGAGGACATTGTGAAAAAAGGGTTTTGGTTGCAGTTTTTTCAATATGGAGTTGGTAATACAGGGTGGCCATTTGAAAACGAAACAGAGGAGATTACAGACGAAATCAATTTTTTCGATAGAAATGCTCGGACAGGTCGATTTCTGTTTTGAGGGGGACAACTTAAGATGTAGGTTACGGATGCACAGCGCTTCAACCCCTGCTGCTACAACCCTCACCCCCAAATTTTGAATAAAGAAGATGGGGTGAGTGGTACCTCATTTGAAAGGTATTTTTGTACTGATTTCAGCACAGTAATTGTTTTTTCATTTTATGCATTAGTTCTCCAAAAATTCTTAACTAAGTATTTGAATATGAAGTGGTGTTTTCATGGCACTTGTAGTGGTTTTTTGTGGAAAATCGACATTTTGAGCTTAACCTACATCTTAAGTTGTCCCCCTCAAAACAGAAATCGACATTTCTATCGAAAAAATTTATTTCGTCTGTTATCTCGTCTTCAAATGGCCATTCTGTATATGAGGTGGCAGCTCTCGGAAAACTTTCCATATGATCTCAATTCTTATCGAAGAATTTCTCAAGTATGACAAAACTGAAGATTATTGTCTGTCCCTAAAAAATGATAACGATTGATCTGCCTAAATCATGCCGTATAGCTAAATAACTACCCACCTATACACCATACAATGACATCTTTCCTAACGACGAAAAAATACCTCTTGGTAATCGAAAGTAAAAATATTATTCTAGAATCGAACCGTTGAAGTAGAATCACAAAATGTGAGAAGTAAGTAACCAATAAATACTTTCCGAAATGGGCAATAAAGCAAAGATCATTCTTTGGAACCAACGGCAAATTCTTTTTTATTGATGTGCATGAATCCCAGAGAAGCAATAAATTCGACAATTCCCATAAAATTGGAAATTCAGCATTGTCCTGTCTAGCTCGGAATGCTCTAGAATGTTTGAAATTTTTCTTTCATTTCCGTGATAAACGTGAAAATGCAATCTCGTAATTTGAATCTGTTCCACTCAATATGATTGATGAACTATAAAAATGCCGTTTGATATTTTTAACAGGGATTAGATGAAGCATGCAACCAAGTTTAATTATTTTTTGAACGAGAAGTAAAATATTTCTGAATAGTTAAAACCATCTTTTGCATATTGCTTCTGATATAGCATAATCATCTTATGCCTCGACAAGTATTGGATGCGACTCTGGAGCACTTTTCTTGGAATGAAAACAAAAAATTAATGCTTACCGCAAATCATTCACAAAATTCGACATTTTTAACACGATGAGAAAATATGATGGTGTCTATTCTAAACATGTTTCACAGATTATAACAGCTTGAATCTAGACGAATTTAACTTAACCATTAACTAGGCTATGTTAGATTCCGCAGCAAAGGTGGCAAAAACTCGAAAACAAAGACCAAAACTATGGAGCACCAGAACAGAGGATTTGTTCAAGAAAAGACGGTCATTATTAGAGAGAGGAGATCATGGATCCATAGAATATATAGAAACAAATAAGACACTTAGAAAATCCATTCGACATGACATGAGGAAACAAACGGAGGAGATGATAGAGCAAGCAATAGAAAACGGCAAGAATATGAAAAGCGGTAGGACGACACTGGGAATGGCCCTCATCAACGCAGTAAAGGACGATACCGGAACTTTAATAACAGATAGGAGAAAGATACTGAAGACAACAGAGAATTTTTACAGGGAACTTTATGCACAAAAACAACCAGCCCCAAATTCTGTCAAAGATTCACTGACTAAGAAAATTATGAATGTTGGGTCAGAGGACATCCCAAATATCACTGATGAAGAATTACTAGGTAACATCGAGGCCATGAAAAGTAACAAAGCGCCAGGAATAGATGGAGTTTTTGCGGAGCTTATCGAGGAGGGTTGTGAGACGACACTGAAACAATTGCGAACACTTCTAAATAACTGCCTACATGAGAGGAAGATTCACGAAAGGTGGAATGAAATAGTAACTGTTCTATTGCATAAAAAAGGAGACAAGACCAACCTGAAAAACTACAGACCAATATCACTGTTACCACAGACATGTAAACTGCTTACAAAAATAGTAGTTAACAGATTGGAGAACAAACTAGAACACTTCCAGAATTGCGAACAAGCAGGTTTTAGAAAAAACTTCAGTACTTCAGACCATATACTGACAATAAAAATATTAATAGAGAAGACCACCGAATATAATCTACCTCTTTATCTAGCCTATATTGATTACGAGAAGGCATTTGACAGTGTGTAATGGTGGGCAGTACAGAGAGCGCTTCAGAAATGTAGTGTAGATTACAGATACGCCGAACTGTTACAATCAATTTATGAAAAGACCACAACAATAATACGACTACACCAGGAAACTAAACCAATCCCGATTAGACGTGGAGTAAGACAAGGAGACTCCATGAGACCTAAACTGTTTATAACCGTAATGCAAGATTTGTTCTCCAACTTGGACTGGGATGAAAAGGGGATACTAATAAATGAAAGAAGATTGAATAACTTAAAATAGGCAGATGATGTGATCCTCATTGCAAGCAGCTTCGAGGAATTGCAACAGATGCTGGTAGAACTGAATGAGGAATCAGAGAAGATAGGTCTGAGATTGAACAGAGAAAAAACAAAATTATGACCAACCAGAGGGAAGATAGGGACATCATAGTGGAAAATGCTGTTATAGAGCGCACAGAGGAATATATATACCTTGGTCAGATAATAACGTGCAGAAAGGCAAACCAGGAAGCAGAGATTACGAGGCGCATAAGATCAGCATGGTGCGCATTCGACAGACAAGCAAAAATTTTAAAAGATCAGAAAATCCCACTCAAATTACGGAGCTCCGTTTTTAATCAATGTGTACTCCCCGTACTTTCGTATGGTTCACAAACCTGGTCATTTGCCAAAGGTTTAATGGACAGACTGGCTAAAACACACAGAGCAATGGATAGACAAATGCTGGACATAAGGTTAAAAGATCGAATCAAAAACGAAGACATCCGCAGAAGAACGAAACTTATTGATGTGAGCATCACTCAAGTGAAGATGGGCGGGGCATACATTGAGACTGACAGACCATAGATGGAGCAGAGAAGTTCAGATTAGGAGACCTTATCTGGGAAAACGAAGCAGAGGTCGCCCCCAAACAAGATGGAGAGATGACTTTAAACGAACGGCAGGGTTTAACTGGGCAGGAATGGCGCAAGATAGAGAACTATGCAGACGAACAGGGGAGGTCTATATCCAACACTGGATGACAACAGGCTGAAGAAGAGAATCATCATTTCAATAGAAAAAAAATCACAGAGACCACCTAGAAACTATGTTGGTGATAAATCCTGAACTCAAGTCTTCTTTTTCAAGAACATATTCTGATTAAACAATATCAAGTTTTCAGGAACGCCGTTGTATAGCTTATAAATGTTATAACTGAAGCTTCTCTTAAAAATGTATGTCCTGTGACAGTGACATGATAGAACACTGTATGTTGTCTTGAGTTATGTACATTCGTTGTGGATACCAATCTATTGAAGAGAAATGGTAGACTTTTCTTCAAAATGTTATTATGGCATAGACGTAGTATAATTTAAGCAAATCTTCATCGACAGCGAACTCTCTCAACTAATGATCATACTACTTTATTCCAAAAATGAATCGATTATAGAAGTTCCTCACATGCAGAATCTTCATCAAGACGAAAGCTATACACAGGTGAACAGTAGGTAATCTGGAACAGGACCAAAGTCTCGTAGAGAACTCTCACCTATGTAATTCATATATGCAGTTCTTTTTCCTTGCGAGTGCGGAAGATCTTACATCGGAGAAACTAAACGCCCTCTCAATGTACGAATAAAAGAACATCAGAAGCTTCTACGAGTACTAGACAGCGACAAATCCAGGTTATTCCAACATGCTGTAGATGAGAATCATCCCATAAAATGGGATGAAGCATCAATAATATCCAAAGAAGAAAAACTTGCAAGAAGAAAAATCAAAGAAGCAGCATTTATGAAAATAACACCAGATTCCATAAGTGCTCCATCTATAGATCTGCCAGAAGTTTGGACGCCGATAGTTCGATCCAACTTAAAAAGATCATCATATCACAGATGAGTATATAACATTGTTCATTTTTCTTTAATGACTTCTGTCATATTGACATTTTGAAAATTGATAATTTTCAAAAGGTTTTTTTACTTTTCCTCCTTGATAAAGATAAAAGATGTCTATCGAAACGTCGGAAAACATTACATCCACAATAGATTATGGTAATAGCCCAAATAATCATTCAACACGAGCTCCATCATCAACAATATCTCGTCATCAGCAATTTCATCCCCGATTTCAAATCTGTAAGTTATTCATTCGTCCGTTAAGAATTTTAGACAATTGAAAACCTCCCTCGAAAAAACAAATTCTCCTTAGAACCTTCCGAAAGCATTCTCTCAACCTTTCATTTAATCTCTGATTTCTACCCAAAAGTAATAATTCAAAAGAACGAGGGGAGATTTTAAAGTTGAATCCGAAGAATTTCATTATTTCTTAATAGACTGGCAGACGAATCAATCAGCATGAAATACCATTGAGAGAAATTCCCGAATTAATCCTTCAAACTCGAGTTGTTGAAGTGGCCATTTTACGCCTTCAAACTCTAGATTATGAGAAACGTGACTGGAGTCCTCACAATCGAACACCTGAGCAATTCAGCGAGAATCCTGTTTTATCTTGATCCGTAATTTCGTTTGGTGCCAGTTCCCTAATAATAAACTGTGATGACTCAGGCCAAATGAAAAATGGTAAAAATAGAGCAGAAGCGGATGGCACACCTAATTAATATTGCTGTTGACGTAGGGTCTCAATCATCCATCCGGTGAAGAGCAGGAAATATATTGCAATAAATAAAAAGGGGTTGTAGATCATCGACTATTATGAGCCCCACTATTCATTCATTCATATATCGAATCCTGGCATTGTTACGGATTAAAAGTAATTTTTCTCTCTCGTTTCTAATGAGGGTCTAGGGTATAGTTCTTTGAGTCTATGGTTGAGTTGACAGTCGTCTTGTCATTAAATGTCATTTAATATCATACCAACCTTGTTGCAAATCGAAAGAAATCAAATAATCAAGTTTTAAACGAAAGAAAGAGAAAAACATTCTTCATGAAACAAAAGTAAAGTTAGATAAGTTCACTTCTTCTTCTCAATCTTCTGGAATATTCCATGGGATTTGATTTTTGATTGGTAGAAAAATTTTTTGAAAATACAGATTCTGCTTTTGAAATAATTCATTTTTGGCGCTCTTGTTCACCCGAACAGACTGCCTATCATTTTGCTCGAATGTCTGTAATTTTGGAATATCCAGCCGAAAATGGTCTCAATCGATTAGGTTCGACTCCCTGATGAAGAATTCGTGGGGAAACTTGAGTCTGTCCGGCCGGCCGGCCGTATCATCTCTAGCATCCAAAAGGAATCAGCTAGAGTTTTCATATTTTCAGAATAGATTAATTGTCCAAATATCTCGGTCAAGTTCGTTATTGGGCCAAATCCGTCGGATGGTTCAGTAGTTATGAGCATCTGAAATTTTGTTTCCTCAATAACTACTAGAATATCCATCCGATCAAATTGATACTTGAAATATTTTTGAGGGAGGCTGCAACCAAACAGCTCGCAAAATTACGCAGAAATCGCCAAGCTAGAAAATTTTTAAAAAATTCCCAAAAAAAAATTTTTTAATCCTCACTATCTCATAAGATATTCTTCGGATTTCAATAAAAATTCGTTAATATATATATTGAGGAGATCGATATCTTACTCATCCTCAAATTTCATTGTCGTAGCTCTTTTCCATCTAAAGATATGATCATTTTTTTCATTTACCAAGAGAAAAGAGAAATGACATACGTCCCGATGATTTTCTTTGAACGATGGCCATCACAGATTGATATGCGATTGACAAATGCCGGGCTCATTAATCACTGTCAGTTGGCGTAATATTGATCAAAATTTTTCATAACCGAAAATCATAGAGATAGAATTCAATCCCGATGGCTGAAATAATATACGTTGTCAAAATTCAGAAAAGCACTGACTTAAGTTTTTAGGAAAAGAAAATTATAGCTTCGAAGAAAACTTGGGGAGAATTATGAGTTATTAGTTAGGTATTTTTAATTTGAGATTTAGGTTTGTTCATTCATTAGGCGTTCATATTCGCATCACATTGTCCCATTTTACGGGAAAGACTATTGTTCACATGATCAGAGTTTTTATAGATTTGTTATGGTTTGAATATTTACTCACAAGTAGCTCAACGAGAGCTCCAAAGCAATCTGACCCCATGTCAGTGCTTTCTAAATTTTTTATTCATAATGTCCCCATTGAAGCATTTATTTAGATTTCCATGAAACCTTTATTTCAACTTCATAAGATGAACATAATTTCACTATCAAACTCCATTGTAATTTTGGTAAGTCGAAGAGTTCTGAAGGTTATTATTATGAGATAATTGGTATTGTCTTGTTTCAAGGTTTTATTTATTACCTTCAAATCCTTAGTACCTATTATTTTATCATACCATTACTTGCTTCCATTGATTAAAAAATGTGAGACAAGTCTACATGAAGACCTTAATCTGTCCTGATTCCCAGATTAGTTTTATTCGTCAAAGTTCTCCCACTAGCTGACCGTACCCTTATTCATCCTGTTGCTTTCATTGACTACTAAGTAGAATTACGAGAGAATATTATATTCCTACATCCCTCGTTAACCAATCCAGTGGCTCGAACAGGAATCCACCACGAGACATATCAACTTTATTTACCTCTCCTTACTATTCTAGATTTTGACATTTGTGACGAAACTGTATGTAATTACAGACGTCTATAATCACAACTGGCCAAATAAATTTATGCTCAATATTTTGATATTTTCGTTAAGCCCTTAACTGGTGATGTGTATGTCGTTAAAGCTCAATTCTTCTCCTATTACTTATAAGACCTGCATTTCCAAGAAAACATTCACCTACTCTGTGGAGAATTTATTCAGAGATTCAACTCGTGGTGTCGCCAGAACTCACTCATCATGAACCCCGATAAGATCCAGATCATTCGATTTCAAAATCGTGAGATAGGTCAGTCCCCGCCACTGGTGTTGAATGTCGCCGATAGTGTCATCAAGATCGTGAACTGCGTTGGACTCTACTGTGATAGATTTTTGAGATGGAGCTCTCACATCGACTACCTGTGTAAAACTCTAAACAGGGGATACTATGTTCTACACCGGTTGAAGCAGTCTCTTCCAACTGAGACCCTCCTTAATGTCTATTACTCCCTTATTCACAGCCATCTGGACTTCAATATACTACTGTGGGGGGCAGCATCGGACAGTAAACGCGTTTTCATCACGCAGAAAAAAATTATTCGCCTTATGTTCGGATTCAAACCTACTGATTCATGTAGGGGGGTTTTTAGTGGTTCCGGTATCCTAACGTTATCCAGAATATACATCTTGATCTTCTTTACGTACGATCCAACCGGTCAAATTTGTCAAAATGTTCAGGCTTTCATAATAATATACAGGGTGTCTTTAACTGCGGGGTTTTGAGACAAAATATTTTAATAAAGTAAAAAATGTACATACATGTTTTATACATGATTAGAAAGCTTACATTTTCAATATTTTTTAACAACTGGGGGAACGGACGCCACGCAATTAACTATTAGTTCCCTGAGATGGCGAACATTTCGAATTTTCTCCGCATACACAAGATTCTTGATATGCCCCCAAAAGAAAAAGTCCAACGGAGTCATATCAGGGCTCCTTGGTAGCCATGAAATAGGTCTTTCCCTTCCAATCCACCTGTTGCCGAAACGAGCGTCCAGTGACTCACGCACACGCAATCTGAAGTGTGGCGGCGCGCCATCTTGTTGGAAGTAAACTAAACCTTTCTCCACCTCAATGTCATCCAACTGAGGATAAACATACTCCCCTAACATGTCACAATAGTCATCACCATTGATATTCCTTTCGGCAAAAATAAAGGGACCTATTAACCTGTTATGCATAAGAGCACACCAAACATTCACTTTGGGAGTGTCACGTTCGTACTCAATAAACTCATGGGGCGGCTCTGAACCCGTAACTCTGCAATTATGCCTGTTTACAGTTCTGTTCACATGAAAAGTAGCTTCATCACTAAAAACCAAACTCTTTAAAAAATCATTATCTTCATCAATTTATCCAGCATGGAAACAGAAAAGTCGAATCTCTTAACCTTGTCTGCCGGTTTAATATGGTGTGAAAGTTGAATCTTGTAGGCAGTTAAACGTAGTCTTTTACGAATTACCTTATGGACTGTTGATCTTGGTAACCCCAACTCCAGACTGCGTCTTGTTAACGATTTCTTAGTGCTTCGACTGCATGATGCTCGGATTCTGCCCACATTCTCTATCCCCTATAAGGGATGCTGATGAAAACAAAACCAAATAAGGTAGGACATTTTTATTTATACTAAGAAAAAGTACACATTCGGCCATTTTATAAAATGTACCATTTTCAGGGTCAACCATTAGTCTTACTTTTTAAATAAAATTTCCCTTAAATGGCCTCCTTCACTGGCGATACACTGGTTGAGTCTTTTACTGAAATAATCCATCATTCCTTGAGTGATTTCAGATGGAATAGATTCAACCTCTTGATGAATTGCTTCTTTCAGAGCCGTAAAGATTGTAGACGTTGTTCATTCAGCTATTCCACCTGATATTACTTCCAGTTTTTTTTTTTGATATTTTGAAAACTATTCGATTTAATACAATGTTTTTAACAGAAATGTATTCACTATGGAATACTGGAGCATAACAGGAATGGAGAACTTGAAAAAAATTTTTTTCGTTGAATTTATTTTCACTTCCTGTATAACCGGAAGTTTTTGGGCTTCGAAAATATTTTAGCTCTGTAGAGAACTTCGAAAAATAACATAATTCTAATTTTCAGATTTCAAATATGTCTAGTTCTCCAGAAACGTCTAATTGGCACTCGAACTTGGGACAACCTGTATAGTCTTGATGATTATTTAGGTGCAAGTTGATAGATTGTTTATTTAATTTTGTGTTTGTATGTATGTGAATATAATTTGAAATGTAGGGATTTGCCTATCTATATATCGATGGTACCACTATATCTATATGAAATGATTATACCTCCTTAGGATCCTTTAGAGGTATATGAAGATTCGATTCCGAAAAATATTTCCAAGAACAAGAGCTTACCGAAAAAAAGATATTCTGAATGGTTTTCGATGCAGTAGATACACCTACATTTGGTTGGTTTTGAAGAGAAAGAAATTTGTGCTTCAAACAAAATTGGAGGAAAACTTATATTTAATTAGGGACATACTTTTATTCATTCATAGTGGCGGTCGCATTAGTATCACACTGTTTCCGATGAGGGAAAATTCTTTAAAAAAAAAACGTGATTGCTCCTGACCTAAATTATCATTATCAAAATTGATTCACATACATAATAACTACAATTGAATGCACCAAACATTTCAATCATATGTTTATCTCATATCGATATCTTTTCATTGTCGATCATGATAGAGCGCAGCACTTATATCATTTCTATTCTCGAGCTATCTCCCTCAACTCCACATAGAAACAATAAATCAGGGTTAAATGGGTATATAACAAAGGAGTTCGAAATGTGGAGCACATCTAATTATGTTACCTGTTTTCATTCGGATTCCGGCTTGCATAAGCGTCTAGTCAGAATCAGAACTTGAATTGAAATTCGCGAATTTGAATACCGAAACTGAATTGCACAATGCGATAGTTCTGAATCTCTCATCATCAGCTTTTGAGATCTCGTGAGTGAGGTAGGGTAATTAATTAAATTCAAACATTTGATTACTTGATGTTGATGTCATTCAAATGAAATTGAGAATTGTGCAATATTAACATAGTTTGGTCGGATGAATTCCATATTTATTTGATTTCAGTGGAGATTGTAAAGGGTTCCCACACAATTGCAGAATATCACAAACGCATATATACCTAGAATGGAAACAATAATTAAAATGAACTATCATAGTTGAGCAGTTATGCGCATTTGCAATAACTGCTAGAATATCCATCCGATTAAGTTGTAATTTTGAAGATGTTTGAATGAGGTTTGAACAAATAGGTTTACAAAATTTCCATGAAATTGTCAGGTTACAAATTTCTGAAAAAATTCCTTAAATTTTGATTTCATACACGATATTCCGTAAGATACCATTCTGATCTTAACAAAAATTTGTGAATGATTGAAGGTTATTGATATCTTGCATAGTCTGAAATTTCATCCTTGTAGCGTTCAATCACTAGAAAATATTGAACACAAGTTCATAAAATAGTCGAATTGATTGTTTTTTGCACTTCTATGATTGGAAAATAGCATGCATCGAAAGGAAATATGTTGAAGTTTGTGAATCGATGGTTCTATTTACCATAGGTACTGAGTCAATAAAAATGGCATTTCTGATCCTTCTAAAAAAATTCCTGGTTTTGATCTTCCAAGAAAAATTTGGACAATTCTTAATCGAGATAACAGGTCATGGTTGTACCAATAGCATGCTATTCAGATGGAATTCAGTTCCAAGCGCAAGTTGTGAACTTGCAGGTTTTTGTAAATAAAGACCCTATTATTATTATTATAATACCTCATCTCATCAATAGTTGTCCCTTATATGAAATTCAAGATGGTTTCAGGGTAATTCACGATGTTTCAGATTCTTTCTTGGAATGAGTTATGAATTTTAAACAAATATGAATAGTCTGTATTCAACTCTTTCTTCTGCTTTTGTCTTTTTATTTTCAGATTCGATATGTGCAACTTGATGAAGCCTTTGTGATTTTTACTTGAAGACCACTCTTGAAGAAAGAAGTCCCTCAAATATATTTAAGCTTATTTCTGTACACACAATACTTATGCGGGGAGCCAGAGTTTTTTTTGAAGGGGTTTTTTTTCCTAGGCTTTTATGTAATACACCGAATTGTATGGCACCCCGTCACCGACTCCAGCTAACATTTGTCTTTAAGCCAATAGTTCAAAAGAATATATCTACAGGGTGTCCGGGGAATAACTGTATATACTCATACCAGAGATAGAGTTGGACTAGCTGATTACTAATTGACTATAAAAAATTAATTTCTGGATTTCCCTTGAAAGCTACAGGGTGATATTCCAGCTTCATGGAAATACTAAGACCATCATAATATCCAAACTTATCGACGGCTATTATTGAAACTTGGGAGACTATTGGCACATGCTAAGGTCGAGTCTGAAAGATATCAATTATTCCATTATTCCAGAGCCGGACTCATTAATATTTATTCAAAGTGTTCAGGGTAAAAAAATCACTTTGTATTTCGAATTACAAATAACTGATTCGCTTTTTAGGAGAAGCTAAATTAGGCTTCAATTTGTGATATCGCTCAAAGTTGTCACATCAACAATTATTTTTTGATGAATTTTTTATATTGGATAAAGTTCGAAAATTTTAATTCATTTTCCTGAATAGGACTTAGTCATTTTATGGAGGTCGAAAATAAATAAAAAACTTTCTTCAAATAGTCACTGAAGGTGAGGAAGACTATAGTAATTTGTTGAAATACTGGGTGGCCACCCTAGACACGGATCTCATTGCGATGGAATTAATGAAGGTAAATTTCGAAAAAAAAATTGGCGATGTGTATAGGTTATACATAAGCATATTTCAAAATTATTCGTATGTATACCGGGTGTTCGACAACAAAGATATAAGTAGACCAAAGTGACACTTCTTCTAATGTAAAAACTTCTAACTGAATTAGTAATTAGAGTAGTATGAGCAGTGATTTTTCAATTTGTTAGTTTGTTTCTTTAAAGTTTACTTATTCATTATTAAATATTATGAAGTACTCTGAGAAAGAGGAGATATGATTTTCAGTTTGGGAGAATGTTTCGAAATATCTTACTAGATTCAAAGATTCAATCTCAAATATGCACAGAAATAAAAATTCCTTCAAGATAAAACATGAATTCCTATAACATATTCTATGATAAATTTCAAACATTTTGACAATTTAAATTTAAGATTGTTCGTTGCTTGTGTTTTGATTATTATAAAATAGTGAATAGCGCAATATGGTTGAGTGCCAGATAGGAAGAAGGGTCGCCAAAGGAATCAAGAAAAAGGTGATGAAGTAATCCACTCAATTCAAGCACAACCTTCAACTAGTATAAGGAGAGTAAGTGCACAATTACATTTGCCGAAGCATAAGGTGCACAGAACAATCAAAGAGGAAAATATGTACCCGTACCACATACAACAGGTACAACGATTAGAACCTGGCGATAATGTCTTAAGACTGAATTTTGCACATTGGATTGCAAATCACAGAGTCACTTTGTACAGAACAATATTCAGTGATGAGGCTCAATTCACCAGAGATGGTGTTCAATACTCATAACTCGTACATTTGGGCCGAAAATAATCCACACAGTACGAGACTCAGAAAATCACAACAAAAATTTTCAGTAGATGTTTGATGCGCTGTGATAAACAAACATTTGATCGGTCCTCATTTTATTGACGGTCGCCTCACAAGTGCGATTTATCTAGATTTCTTGCAAAATATTTTACCCGGCATGCTACAAGGAATAAATATTAGAGGAATTTATTTCCAGCATGATGGAGCTGGTCCTCATTTTGGCTTGGAAGTTAGAAGTTACCTCGACAATACCTATCCAAATAGGTGGATAGGTCGAGGAGGACCTATTGCATGGCCTCCTCGATTTCCAGATTCCAACCCGCTAGACTATTTTGTATGGGGAAAATTGAAGGATATGGTATATTCTGAAGATATCCAGTCAAGAGAACAGCTGATGAACAGAATTACCAACTATTGCGATATTTTAAGAAATAATGGCGATATGATTCGCAAGGCTGCATCCAATTTGAACATTCGGCAAGAGAAATGTATACAAGCTAATGGTTTTCATTTCGAACCACTTCTAAGATAACGTTGAATCAGCAATTTATTCGTTCCTATTTTCATTTTTATTAGGTACTCTATACTGTATTTTAGTTTCTTTCATTTGTTATTGTTTAGTTATGGAATGTGCTTATTGAAGCTCTGAATATTTTTGAAAATTTTCTACTAATACCTTCGCATTTCATATTCAAACATGTGATTTTCAGTTCTCTTCATGGTGAAATATTCAATTTATCGAACTTTATCCAAATTAAAAAATTCATAATCAAATAATTGTTGATGTGACAGCTTTGAGCGATACCACAAATTGAAGCATAGTTTAGCTTCTTTCTAAAAAGCGAAATAATTATTTATAATTCGAAATACAAAGTGTTTTTTTTACCCTGAACACCTTGAATGAATATTAATGAGTCCGGAATAATGGAATAATTGATATATTTCAGACTTTACCTTAGCATGTGCCAATAGCCTCCCAAGTTTCAATAATATCCGTCAATAAGTTTGGATTTTATGATGGTCTTAGTATTTCCATGAAGCTGGAATATCACCCTGTAGCTTTCTAGGGAAATCCAGAAATTAATTTTTTATAAATTTTTATTCGTATTCAGCTAGTCCAACTATATCTCTGGTATGAGTATGTACAGTTATTTCCCGGACACTCTGTATATACTGAATCAGTGCAACGGCATTTTAGCTTTTGTTAGAGAGGATAATAATGTTTATTCACCCCTTGAGTGATACCCAGGATTTACTGTAGAGTATACACGGCTTGAAGAGTTTGAAGTGTCGGTGGGACTGCCGGTGCGTTGTGTTGTGATACACAAGTTTATGGATGGGATAGTTGAAGATTTATGTATTCTTCGCAAACTCAATTATCTGGTTCCAAGACCTGCTTCCAGACACAAACACATTTGGTATGCCAACACCGAGAATTAATACATTGAAGTATTCACCTTTGTATAATTTGTGTCATGCTTGTAACTCTGTCCAAACTTGGATATTTTTGACTGTAGCACCTCAGACCAAGTGATACTGTTTTGGCTGACTTTGTGTTACTTGTCTAATTTTGTAGGTAAATTTAGAAATTGTTTTTTTCCTGTTCACCTTGTTCTGTATTTTTTTTAAATAAATAAATAAAATGAAATAAAACTATCTTCAAGAAAAAAATACTAATACTCAATGACGCCTTGAGGTTTCATGAAATGACATTTTTCAATGCTGTCCGAGGATATTCAGTAACATAAATTATTATTGTTTCAAGTGGATGAGGATTGTGGTTTAAATAAAACTTTAAATGTGGTTATTGTTAATTCAAGATATTTGTTCAGTTTTTTCTTTATATTATATTTAAATATGATGTTTTTTTGTCGCACTGTTCCAGAGCCAAGAAAAAGACATCAGAACAAGCGGGCAAATGTTGACTCACCGACGGTCAACATATTCAGGAACCGATTAGATGAACATTTCAGCAGGTAATGTGCGAACATTTTTAGGCTTGGGGTCACAATCAATGTCAATTTCACTTCAAACTTTTTTTCTACTTACAAAGTTTAGAGGCATTATACCTCCTTTCTCGTTCAAATGAATAATAAAAATAAAAGCTATTGGCCATACGCTTCAATAGTCATTCTGCTTTTGGCAAGGCTGTTTAGAATAGAGCTCATAAGTGAATATGAATGGTTCATGTATACTATGTAATAATTGGAAATTCATCTGTTCAATCTGCATTGATTCCATCATCTTAAATCAAATATAATGTCCTAAGAAAAGAAAAGGCTGTTGATAATTGTTTCCAATAATTGAATTACAGAGGAAAATTACTATAGGTTAATTTCGAAAATACTAAAATATAATACTTTGCGAAGAAGATTATTTAGAATATTGAATATAATCACTTCATGTAAGCTACTTGTTTCGGGAATCCAATTGAGGACGCATTTCCACTCCTGGTGATTTTTTTCTGACAAAACGATTCATCTTTGTGATATTTCTGCAGCTGCGTGCGAGTTTAGCCGGAAGTATTTCTAGCTGTGGGTACAGTGAAGATTTGCAAATTGCACAGATCTGCAACCATGATCTCTTCACTGAGGTGGTGAATCTAACCATTCTTGAGCTGAAAGATATTTTTAGGAGCGAACATTTTTTTGTGAAGCTAGCTTTAGCAATTGTCGAAAAAAATCCTCCACCCATAAAATAGCAACCTGATCTACTGAAGCAAAAAAAAATCTCCTATATCTTCTTGCATGATTTACTCACGAAGATGAAAATCCAAATATGGAATATATCAATTACTTTCATCAATACACAATTTTTTGTTAATGTCCTACGAATATCTTATGAATAAAAGAATATTTCTAAAAAAACATCGAAATTTTTCGAAACATTATCTAGCACGACGATTTTCACAAAATATAGTAGATTTTTCTCTCTCAACTTTATTTAGAAGATTTTCAAGTTTCAATTGGATCGGATGGATATTGTAGGAGTTAACGAGGAAATTAAATTTCAGATGCTTATAACTGCTGAACCTTTCAACGGATTTGGCCCAATAAGGAACTCCATCGAGATAATGAGACAAATAACCTAATTTGAGCATATGAAATCTCTATTCAATCTTGTTCAGAAGGTATACAGTATAAGGCGACATATACTCAACTTGACCCAGGTTTGTTCATCAGAAAATCAAACACAATCGGCTAGATATTCGAAAATTCCCTGGATTGATCAAATCAAATCAAATCAAATTTTATTCATCATAAATAAATTCACACAATAATAGTAAGTAAAATACACTCAAATAACACTTAACTCCTTTGTTAAATAACAAAAAATCATGTAGAAGGAGTGTAACTGTGTGCAACAAGACTCACACTAGAAATGAACGAATTCACTTCTGTGTCGTGAATCAGATGCTAAATTCGCTTATTATGGACACCCAGACAGAATGGAGCAAGTGAGGATACCATAGCGACCGCCCCCAGAGAGCCCGGCGAAAGAGCGCCCCGCCGAGTAGGCTTCTACGTAACGGCTTTAACAAATGGTTTGAACATGTTAAATAGATTTCATGGTTTCCAAAAACATCTCAATGTTCTCTCCGATGAATGTTTTAGTTAGATTGCTGAACTTACGTTTATTGTTTTTCGATGATTTTATGTTGCTAGGGAGTTTGTTATAAAATTTAGGTGCAAAATATGTCACTGTACGTTGTGAATGGGTCTTCTTGTACAAATGGGTACTTAATAAGTCTGATCTAGTGTTGTAATACGAGGGAATGCTCGGTAAAAGATGTTCCAGCTTAGAAAGATAATTTATGCAAGCGTGAACATAAAGAGCCCTAAGTGGAAGTACATTAGCCAGCTTGAATATCCTCTGTGTTGAAAATGTTCGGGTCTTGTTGTATATTATTTTCAATATATATTTTTGAGTTGTGATGACGTTGTGCAAGGCATTGTTGAATCCTCCTCCCCAAATAATCAGACAATATCTCAGAAGGGACTCTATGAGTGAGGAATATAACATCTTTAGTAATTTTTTATCGAGAATATCTCTGAGTTGATACAATCTATAAACTAAGTTTCTCATTTTCTTATTAATGTAATTACAATGGGCACCCCATCTCAGGTGTTCGTCTAGAATGATACCCAAATATTTGATTTTATCAACGTTTTCTATTAGCTCACACGAGCAGTCTCGACTCTGACAGTCCTCATCGTGAATTTTCAAAAACCCATTCTGTGGTTTGTCGACAGCTGAGATGGAGAATGTAATATATTTTGTTTTCGAAACATTTACACTAAGAAGGTTATAACTAAACCAACAATACAAATCTTTCACACCCAATTCAGCCTTCCCGAATACCTCAGGCCAAGTGGACCCTGAAAACGACAGAACCGTGTCATCAGCGTAAGCAATTACCTTAGCGTTTTTCAGAACAGAACCAATATCGTTCATGTAGATTAGGAACAGTGTGGGCCCCAGGACAGTACCCTGTGGAATACCTATTGTCGTGTTTTTGATCTGGCTATATGTATTTTCAATTTTTACTCGTTGTGTCCTATTGAATAAGTAATTCTGAAAAAGTAAATTTACACCTCCCCTTATTCCCACAGATTCCATCTTCTCCAGTAATCTATCTTGAGGGACCGTATCGAAAGCCTTAGCCAAATCGACAAAAACCGATAAGTTCTTTCTATTTGCGTTCAATGACATGTTTATTTCATTTGTTAGATTATATACGGCATTTTCCGTGCTTAAATTTGATCTAAATCCATATTGATTTTTATAGACAATATTACTTTTTTCCAAGAACTTCATAACACGATTTTTCAAGCATTTTTCGAATAATTTGGCAAAGTTATTAATAAGGGCAATGGGCCTATAATTCTTTAGTAAAAATTTATCACCGGATTTGTGTACAGGTATAATACTTGCAGTTTTCCAATCCAAGGGAACTTGACTTTTCTCAAATGTGAGATTAATAATATATTTGAGGGGGCTATTATGTATGTATGGATTTTTTTTATAAGTTTTGTGTCAATTCCGTCATCTCCCGGGGAGGAATCGTTCTTTAGGGTAGCTATCAATTCAATAAGCTCTTGTGAGCGAACTGGTGTTAGAAATAGCGTATTCGGATTAGTTACGTTAGCTCTGTATGTTTTTTTTGTTCTCTTGACCTTTTTCCGCATTCTTTCTCCTATAGTGGAGAAGTAGTTATTGAAAGAATCGGCAATGTCAGTTGGATGACTATGACGCCCATCGCCAATACTCGAACTTGCTTTCGCTCACTATATCTGCAGCCAAGAGGGAATTTGAGACCAAACTGGTTAAATCAGGAGACAAAAAGCGCTTTTTCAAATATGTCAGATCATCGAGGATTCCGATGGTCCTTGCCTCTAACAAACGACCAAGCAAAAACCCTGAGGAGACTGCTAATGTCCTGGCTGATACTTTTGCCACTCATTTCACTCTTGAGACTGGGTCACCTCCTGAAGTCTCTAGAGACCGTGTGAGCTTGACTCTAGCCGGTGTTGAGTTTCCTCCTTCTCTGGTCGAGAAATATCCTTTGGCTGTGGACGCGTCGTCTGCGCTTGGTGGTGATGGAATTTCAGCGAAGATTCTCAAGAGGTGTTCTCATCATCCAGGCCTGTCACCAGTGGTGTGCCTCAGGGCTCAGTATTAGGGCCATTTCTTTTCCTTATTTACATAGCTGACTTGCCTACCGGATTGTATCCCGCTGCTCTCAGTTTGCGGACGACACTAAGTTGTACGGCGTTCCTGAGGATGGAACTTTACAGCGGGATTTGATCTCCATAGCACGCTGGTGCAAGAACTGGCAGCTTCCACTTAACCTGGAGAAGTCTTTGACATTGCATATGGGCACCAACAATCCCCGTCTTCGGTGTTAAATTGGTGATCGACATCTCTCTTCAGTCAGAGAGCACTCTGATCTTGAGTAAGGCGAGGAGGTCCCTCTTCCTGATCCAGAAGACCTTCGGTAAGTGTGATCCAGCTACATGTAGTGTGCTCTATAAGACCTATATTCCGGCCCATTCTGGAGTTCGCCGGACCGGTTTGGAGCCCAGTGTTGTGCGGTGACCGAGATATGCTGGAGAAATTTCAGAGGCGAGTTACAGGGTTGCCATATGGTGTGGTTCGTCCCAACTATGAGGCGCGGCTGGAGATAATGGGTCTGTCGTCGTTCACTGCCCGGCGCATACGCGGTGACCTCATTGTCACATTCCGGTGTCTCCGTGGTCTGTTCGGTGTCGAGTTGCGGGGCCTGTTCGAGCTCAATCGGGACGGGAGGTTGCGTGGTCACTCTCTGAAGCTGAGAAAGGAAATTTTCACTTCGTTCCACAGGCAGCATTTTCTGTCCAACAGTATGTTTGACATTTGGAATGGTTTGCCTGAGAGTGTTGTCGGTTCCAGCTCTATGAACGCTTTTAAGAACTCCTACGACAGATGGCTAGAGATGCAGTAAGGTTTTTTCTTTTTTTATATATTCTAGGTGTTCCTCTTTATAGTTCCGATTGGGTCATGATATTACTACTGTTTTTTTTTATGAAATAACCGTTCTTATGTTTTCGAATTCAAATTTGTTTATTTAGTTTGTGAGTTTATAGGCTATGCCTCAACTTTTTGTATAATGATAATAAATAATAATAATAATTTGGGCTCAACATCCTACTGGTTTTTAAACTAGAGCAAGCACACAAAAATGTAGATAAGGACTGATGATAGGTCAGGTGCTTGTGCGTGTTTATCCTTTACCCGGACTCTGGAATAGTGTGATGCAAAATTAAACCCTCCACAATGAATTTTTTGGAAGCCCAAATTCTCATCTCTTATAAATGGATAAAATATTTATTATTACAAAAAAATCGCCTGCTTGCAACTAAAATCTTATAGTTAAATCGATTAATACTGAGTTTACCTTGTTGAGAGGAAACTATGACACGAAACACCTGAGGAAAACCGTGAAAAATTTTTGATTGACGATTTTGACATGTTTTCCAACGAATCTTTGGCTGTCAAATTCATTTTGGAAATATCAAAGAATTATATCAATTTTGTCTCGGAAGACAGGATGCGTTATGGCAAAGTCAATGAAGATTCCCAAACCACAAATTATTAACTGTCGACTTGAACCTTTTATCATTCATAGAAGGTCATGAAGAAGGAATATTGATCAACTCAACTTCAAACCACGTACTTCTGCGACTTCATCACAAAAACCTCCTATGAATATATAAATATTATCTACGAAGATTTAATATCAGAATATGTAAGATATCATAAACCCCAATATATGCACAAGTTTTCGTAAAGATCCGACGAATTTTTCAGGAATATTCGAATATTCTGAAATATTCTTAAATTCAAATTAGTGATGCAAAATTATATTGGTTCCACCTCCGTGTGTCGACGTATGTCACAAATTCACCACTTTGTTTATTTTCGTTGCGGTCAGATAATTTCTTCCATGAAAAATACATACTTGAGATCTGTAAACTGTATTATTTATATAGAGGATAATGGGAGGATACAATTGTTTAGTCTAGCCCTGAAGATGGAAAAATATATTTCCGAAACGTCGGCGAACTGACATAGTTTTCATTTTCCCGTTTCTTTGATCCTGCTACCACCAATTAAGCCTTTGAAAATTCTGAAATATATTTCAGAATTTTTCACCATTTTCTATCCTGATGATTTTCACAAAATCGAAATCAATTTTCAGGGTTATTCACGAATATTATAGGAGTTATGGAAGAAACAATATTTCAGGTCCTCATAACTGAAAAGTTGAACGAGATATTAAGACAATTAATATCTTCTGAAAGTATGGAAGCTAGAGCTCATATCCTACGGAAGATTGAGAGTATATGGCCGGCATGATCTACTTAAATTTGACAATGGATTCTTCATCAGAAAGTTGAACTAATCTATTTAGACCATATTTGCTTGATATTCCAAAAAATATCAAATTTGGGCTAAATGTTAGGAAGTTATTTCACTATGAACCTGTGCGCAAAAACGGGTAATATCGATTTTATAGTCCGTAGTATTGGCAACTGTTACAAAGTTATTGTACATTCTTCACAGAATATATTGAGTGTCCTAGGATTACCATGGTTTTCAATTGGGCAAATCCCGTCCAATGGTTCGGCGGTCATAAGCGTCTGAAAATCTGGTACATATGACCATCACATATATATTTTTCAAATAAATATTAATGTTTCTATTGATATCATTACATAAACTTAGAAATTTTTTACGTCTTCAACGCAAAATTTGAGGAATGATCGCATCATCAAAGAAACCACCGTGCGAAAGCGCGTATTTCCCTTCAGTGCTTTTCAACACATTCCTTTTTTCATAATCGTATTTGAATACGTCAATTTTACCATGATATGATAACGAACGTGCAAGAGCGAAGAAATTGAAAAATTGCTGATAGGATTATTAATTAGATAAAGCTGTTAAACAATCGAATCTATTAGTAATCCCTCGGAATAATGATGAATATATTTTGATGCATGAAAAAGATAAAAGCCTACTATTCATGTAGACGAACATATCTCTTTCATCGATGAAATTGAATAAAATGATGTTAAGATAGTTAACATGAATAAATTGATTTATCATACTTGGCAAGCTGATAGAAGTGGCCTTAAACTTGGGTTTAGTTGGCGCAATCATCTTCATTGAAGACAGGAAGAACAGTTTCTTAATCAAGACTAATTGTTTATCCCATATTCAACACAACACAAATTACGTGTCATCACATCACGTGATCAAAATACGTGCATTTTACCGAAATGGCATCGAGACACTGAACGACGTCGTCTTAGTCGTCTCGACGCATTGCCCAACCACCACAGTACGGATTTAGATCGTAGTGAGCTACTGCTCAGCATCAATTATGTTCATGGACTTATTTTGACGAACTGCTTGTGATGAATATGTTTATTTCGCCATATATTTGATAGAAAAGAAAAGAATTTATTCAACCCTAATTGAAATATTCGTAGTTACGCACTATACTGGGTATTCCATGTTCGAATGCCAATAAATCTTTGCAAGAGTTCATCAGAAATCACAAAATCGTTTTGCAATTTTGGAATAGCTTTCATTTTTCCTATATGTCTATGATTTTGAAGTATGGAGTAGAAAATGTTCTAGAACGATTGGATTTGACTACCTGATGTAAAGGGTTTTCCAACGGAAACCTGATAATTAGAATTCAATTTGTGAACGTACCCTTGACCTAATAATCAAACTGTTCATTCAGTATACTCGATATTTTCATCAAGATAAAGTATACGAACGAAGAATGTTTACAAATCATATAAATTTAATTCAGTCATTGGAAGTCGTAGCAAAAAGTATGTTAAAGGTTGGGTGAAAATCTATATTCGTTTCATGAGATACCACTTTATCCAGAAAAAATAAGATGCCGGCGGCGTCAGCCCGATTTACTTTTTCGTAGACGCTTGTCAAGTAACTACGCATGGTAATCATTATTATGCCATGATTACAGACTGTTTTTGGCCCGAATCAGAAGATACACGTTACAATCGATTTATTGAACGTATTATGAGTGTTATCTGAAGAGATGGATTGATCGCCTCATTTGTGCGATTTAATATCTATAGATTTTTTTCTTTAGAACTAGAGCAAGTCATTGGTCTATGCTTATAAGTTGCTGAGGCCATTTGGAGAGGAAAATGAAATTTTTGTGTGTATTTTTCAACATCACAGAGTAAAAAATAATAATTAATTCGAAACTTCATGTTTACATGGAATATCTTTGTTTATATTAGGTTTAAGAGCTCAAAGTTAATAATGATCATAAATACTCAATTAGATGTGACTTTCTATTAGAGAAATATTCGAAGATGCCTTCGGGAAGAACTTTCATGTTAAAAAACCGCATGTATTGGTCGAATTAGGTCTACTTACAATAAGGAATTAACCATTCCGAAGTGGGACCACGGATCTATCGGCCGTAGGATTGAGTTCGGCCAAAGCACAAGGAAATATAGTGGAATATATAAACTGTCAATGAATGTGTTTCTGTTGAATGACAATTTAATAAGGTGATTATCCCTATCATGATTATACGTTATTGGCCGTTCATTAATTGAGATGACAATTCAATTGAATAGTTATTCCCTCATATTTTGGCACTGTATTAATTAATATGAGAATTGTATAAGCTGAGTGATATTTGTTTCTGTTAATTGCTATTATTATTATTTTGAAATGAATTATATGGAACCCTTTAACCAAGTTCAGTAGATATCAAATGTCAATTATTAAATCTAGAGAAAGGATGCCGATAAGTATTAATTGATAAAAATATATATTTATATACATATTCAAGAACTTTATTTGGGTAAGCAGTCGATGTCAATTCAATAAGTACTCTTTTTTCCTTAAAACTCGAGCTTTCAGCTTTATTTGAAGCCTTCATCAGGAGAGCGCTTGTGGTGTCTGAGTGGAGTTTATAAAATAAAACATCACCCGCTAAATACAATTTATTTTCTTTTGTCTATCATTCACCATTCACAGTTGTAACCTTCTAACATCATACTCGAATACAGACTGACTCTCTTTGCACATGTGTACATTTAATAACGCGTACATAATTCTGCGCATGACCATTCTCACATCTCAGCGCTACAATAGGAATAAATCAGAAAGGTAAATGATAAAGCGATGAGTAGGTATACTATACATATAGAACTTACGAAGGTGAGATTGTTGACTAGTTAACCAAGTTAACGTATACAAGGCTAAAAGGACTATTTTTCCCTCTTTTTTGGTCAGAAGAGCCAATACGTTCTGGTTTGTCAATTAATTAATAACGACACAGAGAAACACAGAAAATATTATTGCTCTTTGATCTTACAATTCTCTACTAAATGGTTTATCCAATTGAGTGATGCTATTTAGATTTGGGATATGAGAAAGGTGATTATGTTTCTTCTTATTCTCGTCAATATCAATCAGTAGGGCATAGATAATACTCAGGGAGTCAATGTCTTTCTTTGAATTCATACTTTGTTCATTTTGTGATATTCTGATCATTTCTAATAAGAATCTCTTCCTATGATTTGGTTTACAATCCAAAATTTGTACTTCTTCAAAAGATGGTATGTGACCTGTATCTATGACATGTTCGGATAATGCACAATGATCTTTATTCAATTTTATATTACTTCTAGGAAGGTTAATACGCTGTTGTAGAGTTGTTTTTGTTTGTCCTATGTATTTCAATTCACAATGGGAGCAAGGAATTTACTAAATGATGTTGCTATTCCTTAACGTTGGTGTTTTATCTTTGAGTTAGCTGAATAATTTTTTTAGGGGTTCAACATTGTTGATGGCTATTTTGAGATTCTCTTTAGGTAAAATATCTACTATCAATTTATTCGTTAGTGAATCTGCCTGGGGAAGTGTTATATAAATTTTGTTGTCCAAATTATCTTGTGGATTCTCTTCCCTTTCAAATTCAGGTGATCTATCTGGGTTGTCATAGATGATTTTTCTTAGGAATGGTTTAGGATATTCATTTTCCAATAATGTATTTTCTAGTCTCACCAAAATAGTGAATCTAGAAATCTAGAAATAGAATCTCAAAATAGCCATCAAAAATGTTAAAACCCAAAAAAAAATTATTCAGCAAACTCAAAGATAAAATACCAACTCTAAGGAATAGCAACATCATTTACCAAATTCCATGCTACCATTGTGAATTGAAATACATAGGACAAATACAAACAACTCTACAACAATGTATTAACCTTCATAGAAGTAATATAAAATTAAATAAAGATCATTGTGCATTATCGAAACATGCCATTGAAACAAGTCACATACCATCTTTTGAAGAAGTAGAAATTTTGGATTATGAATCAAATCATATGAAGAGACTCTTAGAAATAATCAGAATATCACAAAATGATCAAAGTATGAATTCAAAGAAAGAAGTTGACTCCCTGAGTACTATCTATGCCCTACTGATTGATATTGACAAGAATAATAAAAAACATAATCACCTTTCTCATATTCCAAATCCAAATAGCATCACTAAATTGGATAAACCATTTAGTAGAGAATTATAAGACCAAATAGCAATAATATTCACTATGTTTCCCTGTACGTCATTATTAATTAATTGACGAACCAGAACGTATTTGCTCTTCTGACCGAAAAAGAGAGAAAAAGAGTCCTTTTTGCCTTGTATACGTTAACTTAGTTAACTAGTCAACAATCTCACCTTCGTAAGTTGTATATAGTATACCTACTCATCGCTTTATCATTTACCTTTCTGATTTATACATATTGTAGGGCTCTCCTGATGAAGGCTTAAAATAAAGCTGAAAGCTCGAGTTGTAAGAAAAAAGAGAGTACTTATTGAATTGAGCTCGACTACTTACCCAAATAAAGTTCTTGAATTTAAAATTCTCAGTCGACAACCCACTTTCATTTATATATAAATATGTATGACTAAAAGGAGTATTGCCGTATAAATATGTGTATATACAGTGAAATTCCCCCTCACGGACACCCCCTTAAGACGGACACGTCCCTTGAACGGACAGTTTTACGTGGTCCCAATTGACTCCCATATAATTTACATTGTGTAAGTTGTCTGTTGAACGGACATTCCCTTGAACGGACGCGGACACTAAGGTATGTTCTATTAACCGGACAAACCGAAACAAAAAATATCGGTTCTGTTTCAATTATCTGTGGAAAGTATCGCTGTTAGTTCATTGCATCAAATGGGGCGCAATGGAAAAGAAGAGGAGGTTTCTGTGTCGCGCGCCAACATTAGTACCAGCCTTCAGTTCGGAACTTCCCCGGTTGAACCGGGGATTCATCGATCCCAACTGCTGCACGAAACTCCTGAGAATTTAACTAGTGTTAGTTTGAATTCTGACGTTGTCTCAGAGGAAGAAATGTCCTTCTCTTATCAAAGAATATTCACCCAGGGATATCTTTAATGCTGATGAAACAGGTCTCTATTTCAGAGCTCTGCCTAATGAAACGCTAACATTCAAAAAAGAAAAATGTGTTGGTGGTAAATATCCCAAAGAGAGATTTACAATTTTGCATCGTGCAAATATGGCAGGGGAAGAAGAAAAACTTTTAGTCATCGGTAAAGCAGCTGAACCAAGAGCATTCAAAAATATAAACATAAACAATTTGCCTGTAACTTGGAAGTGGAATAAGAAAGTTTGGATGACCAGACAAATTATGACAGAGTGGTTGCTTGAACTAGATTGGAAAATGGCAAAACAAAATAGGAAGATTTTGTCGTTTTTGGACAATGTTGGATCTCATCCAAAAGATATTCACCTGAAAAATATTAAACTTTTGTTTCTACCCCCTAATTGTACATCAGCTTGTCAACCACTTGACCAGGGAATCATAAAACATTTCAAAACCCACTACCGAAGTCTCATACTGAAACACCTGCTAGTAAACATTGAGACTGCTTGTACAGCATTCGAATTGACCAAAAAAATTTAGCCATTGGACGCAATTTACATTGCCAAAACCTGTTGGGAACAAGCAAAGGAAACCATCAAAAATTGCTTCCGCAAAGCCGGTTTTAAACATGAAAATATGCAAGGTGCTGACCTATTGAGTCAGGCTCAAACTATTACATATGATCCTGAAGATAACTTTCCACTCAGTGTTATTGCAGAGATTCTCAAAAATAAGAGTTTCTTGGATATGAGTTTCAATGAAAACCTCAACGATTTTTCGAACCTTGATGAAGATTTATTTTTTGAAGATCCTGATTCAGAGCATGAAATTGGGAACTCACATGACACTCAAGAACTTTCTGGAGATTCTGATAACGATGAAGTACCAGGACTAACAGATGCTGTCCAAAATTATGGGGAAGCTATGAATTTAACCAAGCAGCTAAAAAGTTTTGCCCAGAATCACGGAGATTCAGAGAGTTTAGATATTCTGTCCAAATTAGAATTGAGATTTCTTGATTGTCTATTCAGGAAAAAAATGAGACCAACAAAAATTCAGGAATTTTTTCGTAATTAAAGTGTCTCTTTTTTATCAAAATTTTTGTTTATCCTAATGATTCATCACATTGATTTTTCAGTTATAGTTGAATTTGAAAAATGTCCACTTTCTTATACCTTTATATATATTGATTTTTATGTTCAATATTCTCCAATTATTATTTCTATGAAATTTTTTTTTGTACATATGTATTTCTTTTAAGCGGACATCCCTCTTAAACGGACACCATCAAGCGGTCCCGTGAGTGTCCGCCCATGGGAGATTTCACTGTAGATGGGTTCTCGGCAAAATTTTTTTGACCAAAATCAAGGTTTCTTTGAACCAATTTTCAAACTAAGTCTATATTTCGGACGTATTTACGTCCTTCATCAGGACTCTACAAGAAATTATTACATTATATAACTTAATATTTTTACAATAACGAATTAACTACTTACAGTTTTAAAGGTTTATGAAATTGTCCAAATTTGGAATGTTTGAAGAAAGATGTTGATTGTTTTTTTTGGGAGGAGTTTTTTATAAATGTCAAAGAAACATAGAGTAGGAAAGTGAAAATAGATTAGGGATGTAAATAAAATCGAAAAATTAGTATAGAATCAAGATAAGGGATAGTAGTTGAAATTATTAATTTGAAATTTAGGAAAAGATCAAGAGGAGTCACAATTTTTGATCTAGAGATAGAAGGTAACTATATATTGAGCTGAGTTTAGCAACATCACATTTTTTGTTGATACTATTAGGATTATTTTTGATGTAACACATTTCCAAGAAGGTTCTTTTTTGATAATGAGATGCTTTATCCAGAATTTTAAAATTTTCAAAATTAAAAAGATGTCCTAATCTTGAAGAATGAAGGGCTAAAGAACACCTTTCAGGATGAATTCTCACATCACTTTTGTGCAGAGTTATTCTCTTTTTTATGGTTTGGCAGGTTTGACCAATATATAATCCATTACAGTCCAAACATGGTATGCTATAAATACAGTCTGAGATTAGGGATGGAGGAATTTTATCTTTAATTTTGGTAAAGAGATCTCTACCTGTAATAAGGTTGTATTTTGTTAATTTTAAATTTTCTATTTCGGAGAATATATGTGAAAGTTTAGTGGTTAGAGAGGAAAGATAGGGTAGAGATCTATATTTTATTAGTGGCGTGGAAGAGTTTAACGGTGAAATTCTTTGTGTAACAAGATTGGTAGGAGAGAGTGTGTTTGGTGTAATGGAAGTGGTGCTCCATATGATCTTTTTTACCATTGACTTTGGTTATCCATTATCGATTTCATACGTTCAAGGCGGGAGAGTGAGTTTTGGCGGTAATTTGAGTGTGTAATGTTTATAATTCTTTTTTCAGTTGGTTGATTACATTTAATTTCGAGTTCCATTGGTGATGTGAGTGATAATGTATATATCGGCCTGATGAGCAAGGTTTTTGGTACCAGTGTAACATGATTCCACCATTATTGGATCTCACAACTCGAGTATCTAAAAATGGAACTGACATTTCAGTTTCTTTTTCTACTGTAAACTTAATATATGTATCATATGAGTTGAAAATATCTATTATTTGATCTAGAGTATCTTCAGGTAATGATAAAATAAGATCGTCAACATATTGATATAAGAAACCAAGAGAGAATGATAATTTTGGTACACATGAAGTAAGTAAAGAGGACATGACAATAGATGCAAGTATCGGACTGAGACGTCCTCCCATGGGACAACCAAGTGTTTGAGTATAGAATTGTCCTTTATATGAAAAAAAGTTTGAATCAAAAATAAAGGTAATAATGGATAAAAAGTAATTGTAATAATTGTGACTCCTCCTGATCTTTTCCTAACTTTCAAATTAATAATTTCAACTACTATCCCTTATCTTGATTCTATACTAATTTTTCGATTTTATTTACATGCCTAATCTATTTTCACTTTCCTACTCCATGTTTCTTTGACATTTATAAAAAACTCCTTTCAAAAAAACAATCAACATCTTTCTTCAAACATTTAAATTTGGACAATTTCATAAACCTTTAAAACTGTAAGTAGTTAATTCGTTATTGTAAAAATATTAAGTTATATAATGTAATAATTTTTTGTAGAGTCCTGATGAAGGACGTAAATACGTCCGAAATATACACTTAGTTTGAAAATTGGTTTAAAGAAACCTTGATTTTGGGCAAAAAATTTTTGCCGAGGACCCATCTATATACACATAAATATGTATGTACTCGTATATTGCGAATTGATTAACTAAGAGAAAGCATCTTGAGCGTCCAACGAAAGTAATGCTTTCTTCTGAATTCAGATTGTTTGTTTTTGGGCTATATAATAGTATATTCTAAAACAAGTTGCAGAATGGGCACTTATTCCAACACGAATGCGAAATTCGAAAACGAGCGACGAAGGAACAAGTTTTTGAACGCATGAGTGTTGAAATTGCCTTCTGCAAGGAGTAGCAGACGATATTTTCTCTATTTCAGTCAAGAATTGTGAGAAATTTATTGGAATTCAATGAAAAATTCAGATTATACCTCCTAGTGCCTTTTGTATTTTATTTTCGCAGTTGGTGTGACTGATACGAAAATTGACAGATTATAGAATTTGAATAGTGCGTTCAAATCTCCACATAGCTTAATATTGACAATTGACATGCAATGGACTCGTGTTGACATTCGAAAGGATAGAATGTCAGTGTTGTCAACCACAAAACGAAAAATATAATTAAGAACAATGCTGTAATTAGTTCATTACAGCACTGTATTTAGGACTGAAATAGAAAAAATCTAATCTAATTACGTGTGAAGTAAGAATATGGTTTAAATTTGGCGTGCATCATCTAGTACTGCTCGCTCATTGATTCATCTTGAACACAAACTACTCAACGGCAAGCGGTTACTACTAGGTTATACCAGTTCTAGCAAAAATAAAAAAAATTCTATGTCACTTGGTTAAGTGGTAATAGGTATATTTTTGTTGTCACAAATTTTCTAATTTTGCAGAGATTTATTTTTGAGCGTAATCCTAAACAACCATGCTATTGATTACAGTCACAAATCCATAATTAGGTACAATTGTTTTATTATTATTTGAAAAATTTTTTTTTGTTCTTCATTTTTTTTTTCTTATTTTTATTTATTTTTGCTAGAACTGGTATAACCTTGCATATGGCCCAGTAACCGCTTGACGTTGAGTTACGGCACACCCTGTATACTTCACAGATGACTTCAATCTTAATTGTTGGTGATGAAA
>JARTUT010001470.1:0-43607 GCA_030674115.1 Micraspis discolor
ATAGTTCATCACCAACCCAATCAGACAACCTTCCAGTGACTAACACAACTGCAGAGCTTGTGACCGTAAACTATGTCTCACTGCCCTTTATCCAGGGTTTAACTCAAAATCTTGTACACATACTAAAAGACGTAGCAAATATCAAAATTGCCAAGTATAGCCCATTTTCTGTTCATGGACTTTTCAGCCGTTTAAAGGATACCATTCCGGCCTCATCTGGATCAGACTGCGTATATTTGGTGGAGTGCAATGATTGTCAGTCAGTTTATATCGGCCAGACAGCTCAATGTGTGAAGAGAAGATTTGCAATTCATAAGAGTGATATCAGACTACATCCAGAGAGATGTGCTCTTGCAAGACATGCATCGTCATTGGGTCATCAGTTTAACCTCAATGAACCAAAGATACTGACAACTGTCACCAACTATAGAAAGAGAACCTTTTTAGAAATGTGTTACATCAGTGAATATCCAAACAACATCAATAAAAAAACAGATATAGAAGATTTGAGCAATATCTATAACTATCTTTTGTCATTAGAAAATCAAGGTAGGGACTCCAGATTAGACTGATGACAGTTAAATTTTTGCACAATTACTCGAGATTTCTATGTTTTTCATTTGACCTTTGTGGGTGCACCTTTCTGTGACCTAACCTGAAAAAATACATGTCTGTCAGATGACGTTCTCGAGACGACTTAAAATTGATTGCTTAACTGTTCTTACCACATTTGATTATAAATTCGCACTAACTGTTTCCTTTGATGTTCTCTTTTACGGTTTCCTTGACTTTGTTTAGATGTAAGTTGAACTTTAAATGTCAAGTCAATGTAGTTGACCTTTAATATGTGTTTTTCAGTTTTCCTGAAGAAGAACCGCAATTCTTTTGAACTTTTGGCTTACAATATTTAGTTAGCAAATAATAAAGCATATAGATCAGGGGTTCGTGACGGGGTGTCATACAAATAAAAGATTGGAATCCTCTTTTTCCATATATTATCATTACGATGATTTGCTCCAGCTTTTATCTTATAACGGGCATTCAATGGAGGACATATTTAAACTTCTTATAATTTCGTCTGCCAGAATGATTCATCTTATTATTTCTGCAGCTGGTTGTATGTGCCGGAAGTACAAGGCTTCAATCTCAGATATGGTTACAGCAAAAATGTCCAACTCATAGAGCATTAAAACGCTTCTCTTGAATATACGAAAATTGAAATTTAGAATATAAAATATATCAATAACCTTCGTACATGCAAAATTTTTTATTCGGATCCGAAAAATATCTAACAAGAAATCGAATATTGATTTTTTAAGAATTATCAATCCATTAGATTTCTAAAAAATTTGGCGGACTCCATTACCCACACGTTATCCAGAGGATTTTCAAGTTTGAAATTGATGTGTTGGATACTGTAGGAGTTATTGGGAAAGCAAGTCGCAATGGAAATAATAACTGTATTGATGAAAGAACAGACATAGAGGGGCTCACAAACATCTACAGCTATCTTTAGTTCTTAGACTTAAAATATACCCCCCGTAAAATATCACATTTTAACAATATCACCTCATTAATGCGAATCAAAAAGAAACAACTCATTTCACCTCTTCGTAATATCAGGTATACCGGTATGAAATGAGCGCCAAGAGACAAATGTATAGATATATATATATACTAGCTGACCCGACAAACTTCGTCCTGTCAAAAAGATTTGTAATGTGGCACTTTTTGTGCCTACGTATTTTAAAAAATTCTCCTGAACAGAACCGTCACCCTGGTGATAGGGCGTTGTGAATAAAAAATAATTAAATAAAACATATATAAGGATTTAAAAGTAAGTAATCGCTGTATTGTTAATCATGTGAATCATAATTATTATTATTATCATTGTAGTGCTTTGTGGTATACGATGTTTTTTGTTTGATTACCTGGCGCATAGATAAAAAAATCTGATGGTTTTCCAACACGGGAACAGGCAACATACAATTGACCATGTGAGAAACATGGGTTTTCTAGATTAATACCACAAACACTTAATGATTGCCCTGGGACTTGTTTAAAGTCATAGCAAAAGCAAGCCGCACTGGAAACTGTAGTCGTTTAAACTCAAATGGTACATCAGTCGGAATCATTGGGATGCGCGGTATGAGAACATCTTCTCCTTTATACTTTCCTTTCAGTATAGTTGCTTCTATCGCATTGTTTAGTAATTTTTTTATCGCTAACCGTGTACCGTTGCAAAGATGTGGTTGGTTGATATTTCGCAACATTATAACCACCGATCCAACCTCTAATTGAAGATTGTGAGGTGGCAATCCTGGCAAATCCAGCGAGTTTAAAAATTCCGATGGATAGTTGACTACATTATCTTGATTAGTAGCCGCATCAACTGATTTATATATCCTCAATTCGCCTGTAATTTGTTCTTGAATTTTGAAATTTAATTCATTTACATCTATGTTTTTTGCAGCCAGTATAGCCCGTTCGCTCAACCAATCATGGTTTCTGTAATTTTGAGAAACATCTGGAAACACCTTCTGAATAAGTTCATCTTTTCATCGAGTTAACTGACAAAAACTTTGAGGAAAGTTAATGCAGCCAGTCAACATGTCTATAGGAAATTTCCCATTACCAATGTCAATGAGTTGTTTAGAGAATATGTTTCCAGATTGGTCATTTTGCAACTCGACACGCATATTCTTGCTTAAATGAAGTACTTTGACATGTTTCCACAAATTGGAGGACTTTAGACATGCATTGAGTTCATCAGCTGGCGTTGATCGTGGAATCACTGGCAATGTTTGAAAATCTCCTGCTAATAAAATCATTGCACCACCAAATCGGTTATTATTACTCCGTAGATCTTTTAAGGTTCTGTCTAAAGCCTCCAAAGATTTTTTATGTGCCATCGTGCATTCATCCCAAACAATCAATTTACATTGCTGCAAAACCTTTTTAGTTACAAATCATTTGTATGTGAAAAAGAAAAGGGCTATTTTTAGGTTTTTCCAGCAATAATTCTAATTTTTCTCGCCGTAAAAACCATCCTTGAACTTCAACGAACATTTTAAAAAAAGATTTGGCCAAATTGGTCCAGGCGTTATTGAGTTATGCGCTTACCAACACATTTTGCGATTCATTTTTATATTATAGATATATACGTAAAAGCTTTGTGTTGTTTGTTGATATATTTGTGTATTTATTATTGTGTAATTTACAGGAAATTGTCGACTGTATTATATTCCTTGAAAAAGACGTAGATACGCCGAAACATATTTTGGAAAAATAAAATAAATAAAATAATAATTTAAAAAATACCATTATTAGTAAAATAAGTGCTATACACCCAAGAAATTTTAAACAAAAAAATTTTTACCAAAGCACAAGAAATTCTAACAAAAAATAATATACTTTCGGGTGAAAATGGAAGACAACAACATCATCAATACTGGCAACAATCACACAACATCTAGAGATATCAAGAAGCTGGGAAAATTGAAAACTAAATTAGCCAAACAGAAGAACCGATGAATCATTTTATTACAGTGCAAAAACTCAGACCTCATTCCAACTTTTCTTAACCTAGACGTCAAACATATTAAAATAGCCGACCAACAAACTATACGCAAATTCAACGAAATATTCAAGACATTCCGATTAAAAACAATAAGCCAACTGATTGCTGACACTTCCAAAAATATCAGGAAATTAGAACAGAACATAATTGATACGACAAGTTAAATTCTAGAGAACAATACCGAGAATTGGATAACTACATCATTAGAAGAACAAGATAGAAGAAATGAAGAAATTTTCAAGAAAATTCGAACTAAACAGAGAAATAAAATCCTAAGACTAAATAACTCAATTGCAATCAAACAAACAGAAAAAACTGGGTTGTGAACATCTCTGACGTAAACATTCCTGAAGAAGTTGAAGAAATTCTTAATTTGGGATCAAAATACTGCATACCAATAGAAGACAGAAGCTTCCCATACACCATATCATTGCAAATATAGAAACGGTGATCAATAGGTTTGATAAAGATACTCAAGCAGAAATACGAAATGAAGTAGTGAATAATATTACCAATTTCAAAAAAAGATCTACAAAACTTGATAAAAAACAATTACAACTAAATAAGAAAATCAGAAAAACGAACTCATTCCTTAGACAGAACCCTCAAATAACAGTCCTTAAACCAGATAAATCAAATAAAACGGTAGTGATGAACACAGATGACTATAATAAAAAAATTTATGATCTCCTTAATGATGAAACTACTTACAAAAAACTCAAACAAGACCCAACAAACATAATTCAGAATAAAAATAATGATCTAATAAAATCATGGGAAAGAAAACTTTTACTACCTAAAAAATTATGTAATGACTTGAAAATTCATAATGCAAATCCACCCCAAATTTACGGACTTCCAAAATTACATAAGCAGGATATTGATCTATCATTAAGAACAATCATCAGCTGTGTGCAAAGTCCAATTTATAAGTCATCAAAGTACACCGCAAATTGTTTAACACCAATACTTGAAAAAATAAATATTACGTGAAAGATTAATGGAATTTTAAGGATTTTATAGGTGAAATATCACTAAAAGCAGATGAAAAGCTATTCACACTGGATGTCATCTGTCTGTACACAAATTTACCGTTAGACATAGCAAAAGACATTATTATTAAAAAATGGAGCAGAATAAAGGAATATACTGACCTACCACGAGATGAATTTCTGAAAGCGATCGATCTATGTTTTTCTAGTTCATATTTCCAATTCAAAAATGAATTTTATTGTCAGATTAATGGATGTGGCATGGGGGTTCCAATTTCTGCAGTAATAGCTCAACTCGTAATGGAGGATCTGGAAGAAACGGCTATAAAGTAATTAAAGTACAGAATACCGTTTTGTTGATGACTGTCTTACAGCAGCACCTGAATATGAAATAGAGGATATTATAAATGAATTCAATAGCTACCATCCTAATTTGAAATTCACCTGTGAGTTAGAAAAGCAAAATAAAATCAATTTCTTAGATCTGACACTCATACTAACAAACACAAAAGTAAAGACAATTTGGTACACAAAGCCAACCTGGAGTGGACCATATTTGAACTTTGAAGCCGCAATTCCATTGGTTCATAAAAAAAGTGTCGTATCAGAAATCGCTGATAGAGCTCTAAAACTCACTAGTCCAGAGTTCAGACAACAAACAATAAAAAAGCAAAAGAAATACTAGCCATTAATAACTATCTCTAAAACTAATAGACAAGATCTTCAAAGACAAAATCTTTAGCCTTTATAATACAGAACAACGAAAAACTAGAAGAACCGATATCGAAACCCAAAAATATGTATCCTTACCATAAATACAGGGCTTATCAGAAGCACTAAATGCATCAATGAATCATTATGGAATAAACGTAGCACATAAAAACACAAATAATTTGAAATTCATAAACACAAAATTAAAATCAAAAATCCAAGATAATAAAATCTTGAATTGTGTCTACCGAATAAATTGTATGGATTGCCCAAAAGGATAGGACAGACAACACAATATATAAAGGAAATAATAAATGGGCACAAATTTTGCAAAAATATGACCGCACTAAAAAAGCATGAACAAACAGAAAAACATAAAATGGATTTTGAGAACTTTTCTATCCTGAAGAAAGAAAGAAACAACAAAACTAGAAACATACTAGAAATGATCCACATAAAAAAAAGAAGCTATGAACGATAAAACGGACATCAAAAACTTGGCCCAAATTTATTTCAATCTAATAACATAAATAAGGAAATAAAAATTTTCAATCTTCTACTACCAACTCCATCTAGAATAAAAAGAACCAATTCAAACCCAGATTTGGGATTATCATTTGTTGGTTAATTCGTACAGGTGTCGCAGCATTAAATTGGAATAAGAAGTTGGAAAAACAAAATCGTGACAGCGCATCATCGTCACATTATTTCATTCGTGGCTGACGAAAATATTTAATATTTGAAGATCTTTTAAAGTCTGATTTATAGGTGAAAATAATATCTTGACGGACGATTTGGAGGAAGTACGTAAAAGCTTTGTGTTGTTTGTTGATATATTTGTGTATTTATTATTGTGTAATTTACAGGAAATTGTCGACTGTATTATATTCCTTGAAAAAGGCGTAGATACGCCGAAACATATGTTGGAAAAATAGAATAAATAAAATAATAATTTAACAAATACCATTATTAGTAAAAAAAGTGCTATACACCCAAGAAATTGAAAAAAATATATATATATATATATACCGGGTGTCTCAAGTTCGAGAGCCTATTACACGGAGCATAATCATGTGAGAAAACTATCATTATTTTTGACCGCAGAACCCAACAAGATTATAAAAAAATTTAGAAAGCACTGACGAGAGGTCAGATTGCTTTGGCGCACTTGTTGGGCTACTTGCGAGTAAATATTCAAACCATAACAAATCTATAAGCACTCTAATCACGTGAACAATAGTCTTTTCCTGTACTATGGGACAATGTGATGCAAATATGAACGCCTAATGAATGAATAAAAATAACTACTCATAATGTTCCCCAAGTTTTTTTCGAAGCTATAATTCCCTTTTCCTAAAGACTTATGTCAGTGCTTTTCTGAATTTTGACAACGTATATTATTTCAGCCACCGAGATTGAATTCTATCTCTATGATTTCCCGTTATGAAAAATTTTGATTAATATAACGCAACTGACACCGATTAATGAGCCCAGCATTTGTCAATCGAATATCGATCGGTGATGGCATCGTTCGAAGAAAATCATCGGGACGTATGTCATTTCTCTTTTTTATCTTGTGTAAATTAAAAAAATGATTATATCTTTAGATGGAAAAGAGCTACGACAATGAAATTTGGGGATAAGTAAGATATCGATCACCTCAATGTATTCAAGAATTTTTATTGAAATTTGAAAAATATCTTATGAGATAGTGAGGATTAAAACATTTTTTTTGGGAATTTTTTAAAAATTTTCTAGCGCAACGATTTCTGCGAAATTTTGCGAGCTTTTTTGTTGCAGCCTCCCTCAACAATATTTCAAGTATCAATTTGATCGGATGGATATTCTAGTAGTTATTGAGGAAAGAAAATTTCAGATGCTCATAACTACTGAACCATCCTACGGATTTGGCCCAATAACGAACTTGACCGAGATATTTGGAAAATTAACCTATTCTGAAAATATGAAAACTCTACCTGATTCCTTATGGATGCTAGAGAGGATACGGCCGGCCGGCCGGACGGACGGCCGGACAGACTCAACTTTCGCCACGAATTCTTCATCAGGGAGTCGAACCCAATCGATTGAGACCATTTTCGGCTTGATATTCCAAAATTACAGACATTCGGGCAAAATGATAGGCACTCTGTTCAGGTGAACAAGAGCGCCAAAAATAGGGTTTTAATTTGAAAAATTTAGAAAGCACTGACGTGAGGTCAGATTGCTTTGGCGCTCTTGTTGAGCTACTTGCGAGTAAATATTCAAACCTTAACAAATCTATAAGCTCTCTGATCGAGTGAACAATAGTCTTTTTCCGTACTATGGGACAATGTGATGTAAATATGAAAGCCTAATGAATAAACAAACCTTTATCTCAATTTGAAAATAACTACTCATAATTTCCACCAAATTTTGTTCTATACTTCTCCTAAAAACTTACGTCATTGCTTTTCTGAGTTTTGACAACGCCATCAAATTCTTTCTCTATGATAAAAAATTTTTTGATTAATATTACGTCTGTGCTTTCTTGACAACGTCATCGACATCGAATTCTACCTCTATGAATTCTATGAAAATTTTGATTGATATTACGCCAACTGACACTGATATCTAGGTCCGCAAGTTGTCAAACGAATATCGATCTGTGATGGCAAATCTTTCAATGACAAAGCTCGGACTTCATGACATTTCTATTTTTCTCTTGAGTAAATGAAAAAAAATGATCATATCTTCAGAAGGGGAGAGCTACGACAATGAAATTTGAGGATGAGTAAGATATCGGTAACCTCAATTAATATACGGATTTTTATTTGAATCTAAATGAAGTCTTAGGAGATATTGAGTATTGAAAATTTTTTTTGGGAATTTTTTAAAAATTTTCTAGCGTGACGATTTCTGCGAAATTTTGCAAGCCGTTTCGTTTCAGCGTCCCTCAATAACATTCCAAGTATCAACTTGATCGGATGGATATTCTAGTAGTTATTGAGGAAACAAAATTTCAGATGCTCATAACTACTGAACCATCCGACGGATTTGGCCCAATAACGAACTTGACCGAGATATTTGGACATTTAACCTATTCTGAAAATATGAAAACTCTAGCTGATTCCTTTTGGATGCTAGAGAGGATACGGCCGGCCGGCCGGCCGGATTGGCCGGACGGCCGGACGGCCGGCCGGACAGACTCAACTTTCGCCACGAATTCTTCATCAGGGAGTCGAACCCAATCGATTGAGACCGTTTTCGGCTCGATATTCCAAAATTACAGACATTCGGGCAAAATGATAGGCACTCTGTTCGGGTGAACAAGAGCGCCAAAAACAGAAGTTATGGCCAATTTAAGATAACAATTTTCAACACAAAATTTGGAACACCCTGTAATGATATTTTGAAATCCAAAAAATGCATGACCTTTTCACATCCTTCCTCTTCGATGTTTTCAAAACGGTTTACGCTCAGGATATTTAATATAAGAATAATGAACATATTACTGATTGAACATATTTTACTTTTTTCCAGTTTTTTTTGGATATTTTGAAAACTATTCGATTTAATACAATGATTTTAACAGAAATGTATTCACTATTGAATACTCGTTCATACCAGGAATGGAAAACTTGAAAGAAAATTTTTTCGTCGAATTTAATTTCACTCCCTGTATAACCGGAAGTTTTTGGGCTTCGAAAATATTTTAGCTCTGTAGAGAACTTCGAACAATATCATAATCCCAATTTTCAGATTTCAAATATCTCTTGTTCACCAGAAACGTCTAATAGGCACTCGAACTTGAAACACCCTGTATATATATATATTAGAAGGATAATGGGTGAAACCGCAGGAATGCAGAAAATATGAGAATTGGATGGAAGGTACTTGCCGACACGTGTTTCTGCTTATTGGCTTCTTCAGGGCACTCCTGCGGTTTCATCCATTATCCTTCTTTTATATCTAATTTTACCGCATTATATCCATTTCTATATATATATATATTTTTTTTGAACTTTTGGCTTTGCAATATTGAGTTAGCAAACAATAAAGCTTATAGATCAGGGGTTAGTGACGGGGTGTCATACAATTGGGCGTATGACATGAAAGCCTAGGGAAAAAACCCCATTAAAAAAAACCTGGCTCCCCGCCTAAGTGTGAAAGTACAAAAATAAGCTGAAATATATTTCAGGGACTTCTTTCTTCAATAGTGGTATTCTATTGATGGAGACAGAGACTTCTTCAAGTTGTCCACATCGAATCTGCAAATAAAAAAATGTCTCGATAGGGAACATTTGTTGAGTTGTTATTTTTTTTTTTGTTTGCTATGACATCTGTGAAACATATTTAGTATACATCAAGTCATTGAACAGGCAACATCATATTTTCATCGTGTTCAAAATGTCGAAGAAAAGTGAAAGTGCATGAAGCAACATGCAAAAGATGGTTTCAACGGTTCAGAAATAATGATTTTGCTGTGAGAAATGAAGAACGTGGAAGACCACCAAAAGTATTTGAAGACGCCGAATTGCAAACGGTATTGGATAGAGATGACACTTTAAATCAAAAGCAAATGGCAGAAATGTAAAATGTTGCACAACAAACAATTTCTGACCCTTTAAAAGCTATGGGAAAGATCCAAAAGTGTGGAAAATTGAAGACAGATGGAGAACCGATAAAGCACTCGTGAAATTTTGCTTCAAAGACACAAAAAAAAACTGAAAACGAAAAAAATCACGGTTAATTCTGGACAACCATCAACATTGACTGCAAAACCAGATCGATTCGGCCAGAAGACAAATGCTGTGTGTTTGGTGGGACCAGAAAGGTGTGGCGTACCACGAGCACTTGGTGAAACCAATACTGATCGCTACCAAAAATATATAATCAATTTGAACCATGCATTGATCGAGAAACGACCAGAATGGGCCAGAAGACACGGCAAGGTAATTTTACTCCATGAAAATGCCCCTGCACACAAAGCAAAACCGGTTCAGGAGGCAATCAAAACACTTGGCTCCTTCCGACTACCATTTATTTTCATCGATGGGACACGCATTGGCTGAGCAGCTCTTTGATTCCTACGAGGAGGTCGAAAATTGGGTGTTTGGTTGGTTTGCTTCAAAAGACGAACAATTTTATTGGCGTGGTATCCACAAATTGCCAGAAAGGTGGTCAAAATGTGTAGAAAACAATGGTCCAATACTTTGAATGAAAATTTTTTTATTTTGCCATTAATAATTGTAATTTATTGTTACTAAAAACGCTCCTTTTTTATCGGTATACCTGTTAAATCACGTTCGTTCAATTCTGTTCACTGTTGTGTTTCAAACAAAATCCAAACCATTAAAATAATATGCTTAAGCAACTCCTGCCTCTCACTCACAACTAAATTAGATGTATGTAGAATAATGTTTACTTTTATCAACCCTCGACGAATTGTTGAGCTATAATTTCATTACTGTAATTTTTAACCTATATAATTGTTTTCTCTGATAATTCTAGCATCCTGATGAAGGGACCAATCTAGTTCCGAAATATAGATGGAATAATGGTTGTTTGATTCAAATGGCCTTTAATTGCTGAGCACCCAAATAATTAGTTAAAAATGTATCAACATTGGCAACACTCCTTATTCATATTGTTCATAATATCATATCCTAGAGGAAGATTGAATTGACATCAATGGAATCATCATAAATCGTTGAAAAATATCCATATGTTGTTCATATTCGTAAAAAACTCGTTTTATACCATCAATCACTTTTTAATGCAGCACCGTAAATTGAAATTGCTTTTTACTTTCTTCTTATAATACGTCTGGCTCCAACCAATCAATATTTGCTTTTCCTATCGACGTGATCTGATATTTGCTATCCCTGCCTCGGAACCGATGTTGCAGGATCAACATCCGTCGAGTATTAGCTTGGGATCGGAAGTTGTGTGCCGCAGGATCAATCTTCGATTCTTCAGAGTAGAAATAGATTGATTTGATGCAGTTCACGTCTCGGTTGAGATAAATTCCTCATCAGAGGTTATTTCAGATAGGTGCCTTTGATTACGAACAATTTGAGAGAATTGATTCACGGAAATAAGGAAATTATTGGATCTTCGTGAATTTTGAATGAATTTCCTGGTGAGTTACTCAAGAGAATTGCATTTTTAAATGCAAATATCTATGAATGGTTTCATATTTCATAACCACAATATTTCGAATCTTGAAATTTAATGGAAAATAAAGCTATGCATCACACGAAATTATATACAGGGTTGGGATGAAGTTTGGCACCAAATTAATATCTTTAAAACGAAACGGGCGATATTTTTGAAATTTGGCAGCTGAGTGTACTGGACCACAATGCATCTGATGAGCATATTTTCACTAATGAGATACTTCCGGTTTAACCGGAAATGACAAATTATTTTTATTTGAAAAGGGACACCGTGGATATTTATGTTGATACTATAATTTCAGTTAATTTAATTTATTAATTGAATGAAATTATTAATATCAGCATTAAATCTAACATACTGTAATGTACATTGTATTAATATTTAACATCCGCGGGTTTTGCCGGCGCCATGTAAGTTTGTATCTGAATGACATGTGATAATTTCTTCGGAGATATTTTTGTACAGTAGTTTAGAATATATTTGGTTTTTAAAATATTCAGAGTAGGTTCATCAATAAGTTCATTATTTTCAAACTAGCATCTAGATATTCTATAATTTTCAATTAGTAGCATCAAACGTGCGCTATCAAGTCTGCCTACCACTACGTGAAAAATTCCGACAAGATTCACCTCGTAGTTTTTATGAACTCAAATAAAATGAGAAAAGAATCTGTTCGAATAAAAGTTTTTTCCTCAAACTGAAGAGTTGTCATATAGTTCCTCATAGAATTTATATTGAAATATTTCCATTTCGCAGTTGCCTGAACTCCTTTTATTCTTCTTTCTGTAGGTGATATCCTCAACACCCTTTCGAAATTTGAATAAACTTAAGAAGTTTCCCTTATGAAAGTGAGATCACTATGAATCCTCATAATGTAAAGGTATGGAGCGTTTATCAGTATTTTGCAAGGCGTGAACAAGACCGCTGTTAGAAACTTTGTGATAAGATAGATGTTGATGATAATCTTATTTTGAGTTTCCTTCAACTTGATGCCACCAAACGGAGTTTGCTACAGACTTGATGTGAATCTCATTTACCTCCAGCTGCTATGCTGCATCTAGAACATAATAGGATGGGATGCTGTGTAGGTTCTAATTTGAACTCTTATATTCCCATAGGGAAATAATACACATGACCATATTCTGTGGAAGCGTAGATTTATTTCTCTGTGGAAAAGTAATTTGATTATTCGTGAAAAAAAATTATGAAGCACTGTCAAGAGATGAGGAGCATTTCCGCGATTGTTCTAGAATTATTTCCTATAATATAGATCAGTATGATACTAATGAAGGGTCTTTCAATAAGAGTCTTTATTTTTAAAATAAAATAAAACAAAAAATGCTGATGACGATAATTCAAATTTTTATTATATTACAAAAAAAAAGTTCAGCAATTATAAATGAAAAACGATATCTGGCAAATGCCCACCATGACCACGCTGACCGTAGTAAAGTCTTTCATCGAAATTTGAATTCCTTTTGGCAAAATGTCGAGTCTATTTCTTATATCTTATCACAGATTTCGAGTTTTAGAGCTGCAATCGATTCGGTTGGCTTCATATAGACTCTGTCCTTAAGATAGCCCCACAAAAAATAATCCATTGTCGTTAAATCACACAATCTGGCCGGCCTTTCAACAGCTGAATTTCGTTAAATTATGCGATCAGTAAATTTGGTTCGCAATGAATTGATCGATCGTCTCATTGATTGAGTAACAAGTGTCTTTTTGAAACCAAAATTTGATAGTCCAAAATGGAGTTGTTACCATCTCGTGATAGCGTTGTAAGGGACTGGGTAATATAAATAATTATTAAGACTAATGAATGTGATATTTAAGTTTGTACATATGTACTATTCTATGATTTTAGAATATTCATTGTCATGCGCAGGGCTGGTGCGCCAGTTAGTTATGATTAGTAAGGGAGATGAGATTGTGTTCCTGGGCAATGAAGTTAGCAAAGTATAAAGGTGTTTAAATATTGGATTATTCAAAAAAATATAGTTCACAAAACGTTACATGGGGTCAGATGTAAATAATTACATACAGAAAGGTGATAAGAATAAAAGATTCCTGAAATATGGAAGTATTAAGAATTCCACCTGTCATGGACTTTTCCGGAAACATGGCAAGCAATTGGTTCACATGGGTACAAAAATTCGAGCTCTATATGTTAGCCGCCGTCGATCTTGATGCTCCTGAACAAAAAAAGGTAGCAAGCAATATTTCTAAATATAATTGGTGACCAAGGATTGGAAATTTTCAATACATTGAAATTGAAAGTGGCAGTCGCCAAACTGGAAGATGTAAAGACAGCCTTTAAAAAATATTGTGAACTTAAAAAGAATGTAGTGTTCGACCGATATAAATTTTTTTTATGCAGCCAAAAAGCTGGTCAAACAATCACAAATTATATAACAGAATTGAAGTCGTTGGCAAGGAATTGTGAATACACCGATGAGGAAGAAATGATACGTGATAAAATTTCTTGGGTATCAAGGATGATATATTGAGGGAGAAGCTGTTACAATTCGATGGACTATCGTTAAAGAAAACTGAAGATATATGCAATATCAGCGAGGTCAGTAAGCAACAAGTAGATGAAATGACAAATGGACAAGTTAAAATGGAATATTCAGTTGATGCAGTCTACAAGAAGAAGCAGTATCCTGAGTTAAGTAATATTAAAAATTTTACCAAATCGAATGATAAATCAATTAAAAATAAAGACAATCGATTTGATTGTTCAAAATGTGGTTATGAACATCCTTTACGAATGTGTCCTGCTTTTGGTAAAACATGCTCATATTGTAGAAAGTATAATCATTTTGCAACATGTTGTTTATTCAAAAAACGAGTCAATAATGATAAATTCGAAATGGATCCCAACTGTCAGATTGACACTATGTCATTGCATGATGAGGAGGTTTCTTTAGTCAATGATGAGTTGTTTATTGATACAATTAGTACTAATCAGACTACTAATCACAAATATAAATGCTAATTTAAATAATTCCTTAATTGAAAATGTGATAGTAAATAATCATAATATTTGTTTTAAGCTTGATACTGGGGCAGAGTGCAATATAATTCCTACAAGGATTTACTCGGAAATTGTGTCTGAAAATATTACTCCAACTGAAATAAAGCTAATGGCATTCGGAAGAAAGATGGTTGAAGTAAGAGGTAGTGTGAAACTTAACTGGATAGTACGTGGAAAAAAGGTAGATTTAATATTTTTGATAGTTGATGAGGCTGATAAGTCAATATTGGGATTGAAGGCATGCTTAGGTTTGAATTTGATTAAATATGTTGATTCCATCACTAACCAATTTATGTTCAGATCTGAAGGTGAATTAATTGAAACTTATGAAAGTGTTTTCAATAGGTTAGGTTGTTTTCCTGGTAAGCCTATTAGACTTCATTTAAATGATAATGCTATTCCTGTTGTTCATGGTGCTCGTAGAATACCTAATAAACTAATGCCTTTATTTAAAGAAGCCCTAGATAATTTATTGCAAGCTGGTGTTATTTGTAAACAAGTAGATCCAACCGATTGGGTTAATAATATTGTTATCACTGAAAAAAAAGGATGGTAAACTGAGAATTTGTTTAGACCCATCAGATTTAAATAAAAATTTTAAGAGAGAACATCACTAGATCCCTTCTCCTGATCACATATTAGTAGGTTTAGCAGGCTCAAAACCACGAAGGTGGCGAATTCGGTTTCCAAGCTCGTAAAATGAAACATACGAATGAATACCAGTATATAAGAATTCCATACGATCGTGATCAATTGGATGTATCTGTACCTAAAATTTTTAATTTGAAAAATAAGTAATTTTAAATTATGTAAAAAAAAATATATGTAAAAAGTCAGTCCGGGAACGCGTCCAAAATGAAAACTTCAAACTTCAACTTTCGTTAACAAGTAGTAAAATCATACTATCTATATTCTCTCTGCTCATAAGAGTTTGTTTGTTTCCTAAACAATTATTATTCGAAGACAAAATAGAGAAAATAAAGTAATTTAAAACACAGCATTTGTTAAAAGTTTGTCCCAGAAATCAAACGTCATATCCGAGAACGCAGCATTAGTTAGTGAAAACTTTTAGATCTTGAACGCGACTTGCAACGCTGGTGTGCTTTAGTGGTGAGTAATATTATTGTGAGGTGGCTGTCATTCGTTTTGTGCATGAATAAATAATAATTTGAGTGGTAAGTACTGTTATGTTCATGTATTTTTGACCGTACCTTAATTATACGTCATCACGGGAACGGCTGTAATAGTAAATTATACTAAAATAACAATTAATTAACGAGTTTTCTGTAAAACTACCTTTGTGAACTTCACAATAACCTAGAAATAATATGTCTAAGATGGCGAGCATCAGAATTGTAGGCGCGAAATTGCCAAAACGTCATTTCGGGAACAGTCATTACGGGAACGTTCCCGGGTATGATGACACGTTCTCGGATTGATGTAGTGGCTTCTGATATGATTCATCATCACTAAATTAATATTTGGTATTTGGTAAATAACCTGTTAGGATTGAAAGATTTTCTTCTGTTTCCAGTAAAAATGGAGCAAAACGAAAATGATAAAAAGAAGAAAACCAATAAAATACTCGAAAAAAATAGTTCAGCTTATTTGAAACATAGGGAAAAAGCTAATGCAAGAAAGCGAAAGGTTTTGGACAAAATGACAGAGGAACAAAAAGAAATGAAACGTGCTAAAGATATCGAGTACTACCAGAAAAAGAAAGCTGAAAATAAGGTAAAGAAAACAGCAGATATGACAGAACGGGAATTACATAGGCAAAGAAAACATTGGAAACAAGCAGCAAAGAAATATAGAGACAAAAAAAGATGTTAGAAAATGTAGTCGGCAATACTCTTCCTTCTTCTGATACGGAGCTAGTGAAGATTCCCCAAAACTCGGTGAGAAAACATCGCGGAAGAAAAAGTGTGAAAAAGAACCGGGCAAAAGCATACAGAACAATAAAAAACAACAAGATATAATAAATGAAATGAGACTTAAGATTAGGTCATTGAATAAAAGAATTAGCAGAAGGAAGAAAATGCACAATGAGCAAAAGAGCCCCAATACAAAAGTGAATCACTTAATCAAAGATATACCGGTTCCAGTACCTCGTGAAGTACGCAAGCAACTGTTATTCAGTGAAGTATTATCAGCTCAATTGAAGACAAAGTCAGCAACATTAAAGAAAAACTCAAAAGAGAGAGAAATTTGACGGAGAAGTCAAAGTCACTTTCCTGAGATCTGTAAGCATTACTGCAAAGATATTTAAGCTGGAGCCAAAAGATCTCTTATGTGACATTCGAACAAATTCTGAAAATATTACCTAGACCGTCAGTGAGAGTTGAAAACAATCACGAATATTACCTACCATTTTAATTCCAATGTTGATATATTTGAGAAATGTTAATTATGTTATTATTTTTTTAACTTGTTCTATGTTGAGTTTGGAAAAAGTATTTAGAAGTTGTTACCAGTTTTGTTTAAGAATATAATTTTTGAATTCTATGTTGTTTCATTGTAATATTACAACAAATAATATTTCTAAACATGATTACAAAAAATAATATTCGTATTTATTACTCAAAAATACCATTACCTGTAAAAAAAACCAAAAGCATCATTCAGTGAACACCTTAATCATTCCGGGAACACCTTAGTCTTTCCGGGAACTCCACTTCTTTATGTCTTTTTCCAAATAATTTCAAATATTATTGAATATGTAAATATGCACATACGAAAATAATGAAGTTATTATCTTAGTAGTATCTGATTTTACTTTTCAAGTCATCTATATTTTGTTACATTTTCAATTTGGTGCTTGAAATTTAAAACTCAGCCACTTTTTAATTTTCAATTTGATGATTTTCATAAATATCCGTGTCTATTCACCAAATTTCCATTTCCATTTGAAGAAATATAGTAGAATGCTATTAAAAAGAATAATATATTATTGATTTCTTCAAACATTATATTTAAAAATAAATATTTAGGTACGTTCCCGAAATGACGATTTTTACTTTCAAGTTTCCTTAATATCGTTGTAATTTGAAAATAGCGTGGTCCATCGACCATTATCACATTTCAAGCCTCCAGACATGCCTCCAGACCACATAGCGCACCATACATACAGTGATACGTTGAGCATGCAAAGGCCCAAATGCGGCAATCTTTCTCGTAGACGTACTCTAACAAGTGAAAATGGGTTTCGTCTGGAAAAATGATTTTTTCAGAAAAATCAGTGGGTTGTTCCAGAATGAATTGAGCAAATCTACGGCGATGTGAATGGCAGGTCGGCTTCAATTCCTGCACTAGTTGAATCTTGTAAGGCTTCAAAGCCAAATCCTTATGCAAAATTCGCCATGTGGTGGTTTGGAATAACCCCAGTTGCTGAGAACGTTGAGAAATTGACAAATTTGGATCTTCTCTAACACTGTGGTCACGGCTGGATGATATCAGTTGAACGGCCCTGTCGAACATTTTGTACCCAGCTCGTCGACTCATATTTATCGATCGAATTCTTAAGAGGGATCTAGAAGGTCGATTATGTTGTCCGAAAATATCACGAATTTTACGGAATGTAATTTCAACAGAACCACCATTTTAAATCTGGATTTTAATTATTTTAATGCGATATTTGTGCGAAATTGAATTCATTGTACCAATTGCCAAAGCATCTACTACGAATATGTCAAAAAAAAAAAATAACTATCAATGATGTCTTGTGGTAGGTGTGATCACAATTAAAAAATAAAGTTCTTGTTTAAACACCTTTTACAACAACCACGTTGAATGAACAAACCAATATCTCGAATCAAAAATAACTACTTACTGTTTTTCTTAAGTTAAGCGCAAAATCCTTTGTCCTTAAATCAAGCAAAAATAGACAGATCAACTCCATAAAAAACCATTTAGCATCATTTTCATTCACTTAGCTTTTGTAAATTGAAAGCCAATTTTTCATGCAATAATAGGCACTAATTCACTAAGAACAAGTGAAGAGAAGGAATGAAGGAAATGCTTAAATCGTTCCAAAATATCAATCTCAACATTATTTCCCTGAAAGTTCACAAAATTTACACATTCATCTCAAGCACATACTTTTCCTAACAACTTGATCCTGAATGGAGTATGTATAAGAGGAGAAAATTGGCAGGTCGTCGAGGACTTGAGTGTTATTATTCTTCGGAGGATAAAGTGTTTGGAGATGCTCTTCAGTCAATATCTATTGCTTAGAGCGAAGACGATATCAGAACATCTTGAACCAGGCATTGATGACACTCAGTCTTTTTTAATAGGATGAATGCAAATAATGCTTCCATCTTGAATTTTTCCGACTTCATTTAACCTCTTTGAGGAAGTAATCGCAAAAGAATAACAAGTGTACTTGGTCAAAATCGATTTTAATTGAGTGGTAAACGAATGTACAGGGTGGGCATATTTCGATGTTATAGTACTACAACTTTTATACCAGAGGAGATAGACAAATATTCCGTCTAAATACACATTTATGATGTGTGCGTCCTCAATTTATTCTTATGGCAAATCATTCGTTATTGATTCAATAAATTCGTTCAATATTTCCAAATATAGCGCTGCCATAAGGTTACCCTCATAGATGTAGCGGCAAGTAATCCTGTAATTTCCTATGTAATTTTGGGAATTTTAGCTCATTTGGTATAAACTTAAAAACTTTCTTTACTCTAAGGTTCAAATAAATTTTTTATATAATTCGCATTGATCTAGCCTGTATTCAATTTTATTTGCCCAAAACTGCTATTTTTTCTTTCCCTCTATCTCTTTTTCTGGGTTCATAATCTTCTGTCCTTCATTTTGAAAAAAAAAACTGTAATTAACTAGGTTTTGACGCAATCCAGTGTACATATCTCGAAACGGTGATTGTCTCCTTTGAGGATATCGTTCAAAGTAAAGATTGCATCCTCGTGTGATTCCCAACAACACTGAAGCATATGATCATTTTCTTAATTCTCATTAATTTTGAATTAACAGGCAGATAAATATTTTATTATTTTCAAAATTCAGCTCAAAGAAGCACACTAAACTTGTGTAGTAAACTGCTCTTAATAACAATTGTTTGACAGTACGCATATACTGTTGTTTCATAGGCATGACAACCGAGATTTTGATAATATAATACATCTGAAATTATTCGAAAACAGCCAGGAAATTAATGTTTTCAAAGAGAAGTAACAATTATATATATATTTGAAACACGAATATGTAAAAGAATATAGAGTGGTCCATTATGTTATATCTTCAAAACCATATTTTTTAATACAAAAACTACAAACAGATTCCTTCAAAAAAGTGCCTGAAAAATGTTCTCACAGAAACAAAAATAAAGAAGCTGCTGTGTTGTGTCAGAAATGCACCAAATTGAAAAACACCTTGTATCTTTCGAACAAGTCAAGATATCAATGTGAGCTTTTCAGTATTCATTTTCTCATACAAAAACGACCTCGTAGCTTGTAAGCATATTTTTTTCTCCTTTAGAAATTGCTGTTTCCTATCAAAATGTCAAATTTGATTACTCTATACAATTCATTAAGTTAATCGTCAACTTACACAGACCTATTCAAAAATAGGTCAACAAGCACCAACATCAAACTCTCTGTGCCCTGTGTGTAATAATTTAAACTCTATGATATATATGTACTTACTTCGTTAAAGGTATATCAATATTTCATAAAGGGAAGTTATATACGTTCCGCTTAATATCCAGTTGAATCAATAAAAGTTGAATCTAAGGTGAATTGGCGTAATTTATTTTATAAATGGTTCAATAGGCATTCAATTAAGTATATTTTGGCCAGCCTGTATAACCACTTCAACTATGACATCAGCTTGGAGCGTTCGGAAGGTGCTTATCGAACAGGTGTCAGCCGGGATGCGCTTAACTTGGCAACATATGACCGAACTGACCAATGGTAGATTCGGATTTTCAAACATGTTAAACTCGGAATGGTTACAGAGTGTCTTCGTACCACATGAATCTATTTAATTGATGATTGTAAGTTCTGCTTCAACATGAATATACCAGCTATTCCGAAAGAGTAATCAACATGTACGGGTAATACTTTCTGTCGAAGAACCAGCGAATACCCGCCGACAAAACTCATAATACTGCAGATGGATCCTTCCAGATCCACTCATACTCACCGGAACCACATTTAATCCAGTCCGCAGGGATTTCGAGCGGTTTCCTCGGCACCAAAGACTGGAAAATTCGGAAAAAGTCACGCGTTTCACTCGCACATCACCGACGTCTCGGTCCGAGAAACACTTTGATCGCCGAAATCATGGTACAGAGACAATCATTGATGATGTGGCGGCGATGTTGCAGCACTGGTCGACAACCCTGCCATCAGCAGCATCCGCGGTCTCACTGCGGCGTCGAGATGGGGGCGGCGCAGACTCCGACGTCTCCAGCTTTGTCTGCCGTCGCCGGGACCCGAGATGAATAGCGGGTACAGGGGACGATGCTGGGGAAAACGGGAAAACTGCATCGTCGACGATCGCTCTCCGCAGGATACGCTGGATCCGACGCTGGTTATTTCGATGCGGTAGTATTTACTTATGGGGTGTCCCAATTACGAAGTGGTATCTCCGATGTTTGTATAAAACAAGTGTTAATTCATGCTTCCTCGCTATATCCCATAAACTACTCATGTCCTCGATCAGTCTTACCTCCGTATCGGTTAATTCAACAATAGAGAAATCTAAGAAAAGTTGGAAGTCATCGGCATATATTATTACGGAATAAAACTTACTTTATACTTTATCATCTAACAATCTAAGTTCCAGCAAATTCTCGAGGAAGAAGCAGTTATGAATATAATTTTAGAAACAGCTGCAAACAACATATCCAAAATTGTTTAAAAAGCAACACCGCACTACACATAAGGACCGAAGAAATTCAAGAAAATTTCTCCTTCAAATTCGGGAACTGCAGGTGGTAAAACGAAGAGTAAGAGGGAAATTTCAAAGACCACGAAACTCACTAGACAAGATGATACTAAATCAACTCCATTTAGAGAATATAGATGACAAAAATGAGCACCGCATCTGTAAAAGTACATATAAACTCAAAATACCCACCTTGAGGAAATCTCCAACTAAAATGACCAATGGAAAGTGGACTGCTTCAGATGAAAAAAAAATGCAATAGATTTGCCATATATCTTGCACATGTCTTCACACCAAATGACCCAATCCTGGTATCAGCGAAGTTGAAATTTTTCTGGACGTTCCATGTCAGATTTCATTACCAATTAAAACTTTCACACCAACAGAAGTTGCCAGAAGATAAAGAGAATGAAAAACAAGATTTGTCACATACTTGGAGAAAAGATGGAAGAGAAGAAAGATCGATTTGTCAATATAAAATAGTTAATTTCCTTATCTCCTTTTGATGGAAAATATATGTTTACTTAGGTGTGTCCAAATGTATCTTCAGCAAGCAACAGTGACGGCTTCCAGGGTGCATGGTAGGTCTTGATTAGTGCAGGGGCTACTGACGTTGTTGCAGAAGAGTAGATGGGCCTCGTCTTAACTACTCACATAATTCATCATCTGAGTATCCCCACTTTACCAAGGTCTTCTTACAGCGGGATACTTACACTCTGATCTATGATGGCCTGAATTGTGTCCAATGATAACCCCATTCCCATTGAAAGAGCTGGAAATCTACGTTTCCATACTCCAATTTGTCTCTCAACGACATTACATGTTCGGATTTGTGACTCGTTGAATAAAGCTTGAGCTGCAGTTATCACCTCATGAAGAGGTGTTATCAAGTAACTCTTTGAGGGGTATGCACTATCTCCTAATAAAACTGGGTCACCATATACACCATCCTCGGACAATTGGTACAATGAGGAATTTCTGAATATATGGGAGTCGTGAGATGATCCAGGCCACCTTGCGACAATATTCCTAATTTTCAAATTTGGGTCTGCGACAGTTTGCACATTGATTGAGAAATATTGCTTTCTGTTCCTAAATATTTCAGCATTATTACCCCCTGGTGACTGAAGTTTTATGTGGGTACCGTCAATGGCACCAATACATCTTGGAAATTTTGCTATGTTTTAGAATGCCTGTCTAATCGAAGGTATTTCTGCATTTTTATATAGCGTGGGGCTAGAGATGCTAAGGCCAAGCTAACTCTTCTGACAACTCTGCTAGCAGTTGCTTTGCTTACACCTGACATGTCAGCAGATGTCCTTAAAAATAAGCCATTGGCGTAAAAATTTAAAGTCAGCAACACCTGATTACTTGGAGACAGACAATCATTTCTGAAAAAATAACAGTATTTAATAATGAAGCTAAACTTACTGTTATTTCAAGATTTACCTTCCTGTATTATGTTCAATCTGATCACTTATTTCATCTATCACGTTTTGTGCTGTTCTGGGAGTGAGTCGAAAGCGATCGAAGAAATCCCTTTTATCATATTCTTCGAAAAAGTTCGTTCTTGGTCTGGTAACTTTTGACCTCCGTAGACCTTCCTCCTCATCACTGAAGGCGTTGACATCATACAAATCCATCATGATATCAAAGCATAACTCATATTTTATTAAAGTTTGCCAATATATTCGAGTCATGCTACAGTAAACTAACATTGACAAACAGTAAAAAGTGAGGTTAAGGGATTATAGTCAGCAGGTCAGCTCTTAACCATCGAATTATCCAGTGGTCAAAAATACTACTGGTTAACTATTGGTAAATGTATAACCGACAACTGTGAAACACTTTTCGGTGGTCTTAGCCTAACCCTTAGGTTAACTTTTGGTAACCAGACATTGTGAAACCGGGCGTGAGTCTATTAAGTATTCTCCACGTAGCGTCAGGTAAGTGGGTATCAGATGATATCTCTTTTTTGCCGGAGATGTTGTCTATAGTGGATTTCTTCCAGAGTTCTTCTATTCTTTCTTCAGGTAGTTTAGTTATTGATTCAATGGTTTTCAAGAAACTCTTTCTTGATTTTAATCGATGATGGTATGGTATATGTCTATGAAGGGGGTGTCTTTTATCTTCAGTTTTTGGTCCTTTCTTTTTCAGCAATCATTTCTCTTCGAAGTTTTGGCAAAGCAATGCCAACTTCTGTTGCATTTATAGCCACATCTACTTCTCTCGAATGTACAGAATTTCTCCACGAAGGGGCGGCGTGTTCTGCCGTAGATAGACATAGGACATTGATGATGGCTGTGAACTTTCCGGTCTGGCACCCCTTTATGTACCTGTTAGTTTCCGGATTATGTTGTTTCTTTCCATAACCTTCATCTTGGTGTCTTTGCAATGGGTTTTATAGGACAAGATTCGATCTAGTTTGGCACCCAGGTATTTTGGTGTTTTACAGTTTTTAAGTTGTTCGCCTTCCCATCTAACATCAAGTTTCCTTTTTGCCTGGTTGTTGATTAAGTGGAAAGTACACACTTGAGTCTTAGTTGGATTAAGTTCAAGAGGTTTTCTCTGTAGTAGATTGACACGTCTGATAGGGCTTGTGTTAGAGTTCGTTCTAGTTCTTCAAACTTGTTTTCTTGTTAAACAATTGCTGTGTCGTCAACGTGAATGAATTCTCTTACTTTGTCGGAAAGTAGGATGTCATTTGTACATATATTGTATAGGATTGGAGAAAGAACATTTCCTTCTTGTAGCCCTTTCTTTTGAATTCGCCATCAACTATTCGTGGTGATTTGCTCCGATGGATCGAGGCTTTTCTTTCCGATAGGACTTTTCGGGTCCGCGTCGGTGGCTCACTGTCTTCTGCAAGGAGGGTGGTGAGTGGGGTCCCGCAGGGTTCCGTTCTGGGGCCCTCCTCTCTTTTATTGTACACGTCAGACCTGCCTTCAGTGGTAAAGTCGGCTTGCTCGTTGTTTGCCGACGATGCCAAAATCTACGGGAATCCCTTCACCCAGTTCCATGTTTTACAGGATGATCTCAGCGCAATTACGAGATGGTCCAATACGTGGTTGATTCCACTCAATATGGACAAGTGTAGAGTTCTCCACATGGGTAAAAATAACCCACGACAGATATACCATTTGTCCAATCATGTCATTGAATCTGTATCCTCCCACTGTGATCTTGGAGTAGTTATCACTGAGGACCTGTCGTGGTCAGAACATATTGTGGCTATTACCAGCAAAGCCAAACGAATGCTCTACATGATTCGAAAGAGTTTTGGAAGATGTGACCCTCGGACCTGCAGAATCCTTTATACTACTTTCATTCGACCAATCCTCGAATACGCCGGTCCCGTGTGGGCACCTGTTTTGCGCAGAGATGCCAGTTTACTCGAATCGGTCCAGCGTGGGGCTACTAGGATGTCGTACGGATTTGTGAGACCTCCCTACGAGGAAAGACTATCCGTGATGCACCTCACGTCATTCGAGGCTCGCCGTCTGCGGGAGACCTGATCACGGCATACAGAGCCTTCCATGGCTTGTTCGGTGAGGATTTGTCATACCTATTCAGCCGTAATCCACTGAATCACTTGCGAGGTCACAATCTGGAGTTGGCGAGGGAGAAGTTCAACACCTCTGGAAGGGAGCACTTTATATCAAACAGGATTTTTGCTGCGTGGAATGCTCTGCCAGAAGTTGTGGTGAACGCTGCGTCGGTGAATGGGTTCAAGGGTTCTCTGGACCGATGGTTCGCTGGTTTAATTTCTCGTTAATTGTTCTTTGCTTTTTTGTTGTATTCAGTACTGTGACATATATTTCATTGTTAAGTTATTTTGTGAGTTTATAGAATTAATTTCTCAACTCTTCTCAAACTGTAATAATAATAATAATAATAACTGTTTTCATTTCCCAGTGTTACGTGTAGTTATTTTGATCTTGAGATGTAGGTTTGTTCATTCATCTGGGTGGTTGCATTAGTATGACACTGCTCCAGAGTACTGAAAAATACTATAGAACGAGCTCGCAAAAACTCACGTCAGTGCTTTTCAAATTTTTAATCCAGCCTGTCCCAGAATAGATTTCCCTTCCCACAAATTTTTATTATATTTAGAAAGAACAACTACTCGCGATTTATTTTACCTACTGTTAATAATGAGTGGACTGTATATTATTTGCTGGGGCGGAGGCTGAATTCAGAATAATAATTTAGAGAACCATCAACAAATAAGAAAAAATCTTACCTTGAGATGTTGGGGCTGCTGCCTGGAAAACCCGCAGTTCTCCGAAATCCCACTGGCCAGAGGACGGGAGTTCCGCAAAGAGATCCTTGTACAGAGAGGGGCCCAAATCTCCTATCTCAAAGGGGTTATTGATGGTTCTTTCTATAGTTTCTTTCTCAAGAAGCGGAATCAAGACAGCGAAACTTCACTATCAGAAGCACTAAATTTCGTAAAGTATTCGGAAACTGAGTGACTTGAAACGGAAAAGGTAAAACAAATAACCTCGAAAAATCACGCAAATTCGTCAATCAAAGTCGGAAGCAATCTCTGTTATTCTGATTCTTTTTTTTTCATTCAGCTCAACAACACGTTGCGATATCGAGAAAAATTCAAACAACATGTATACCACGACATCTGCCGACATATCAGACAAATTAGGAGCACGAAAACGTGAAACCTCAAGAAATCTATCTTTGGCGTTAACACACCGCCCACCAAATTTATAATTATAAATTTAAGCAAATGACTGGAAGTGACAAAAAAAAACAATGGATGCCGCGAAAATGAAACTCCACAAAACAAAAAAAAAAAAAAAATATAGAGAGGCAATAAACTTAATTTAAAGAAAACTATTCGCCTGTTAACGGTATAAGACAGTTAACAGGACGACAAATGCTGGAGGTTGCAGTCTTGACCACAGCTACCCTTGGAATACCGTCCGGGGAGTTATTTAACTCTGAAATACGTCCCATCGGCCAACTTAATGGGTTGGTATGAACATCCCGGATGTAAACGACATCACCTATTTTAGGGAGTGTGGAACTGGTCCACTTGTGTCTCTGTATTAAAGTGTTCAGATACTGCTTTGACCAACGTGTCCAAAAAGGCTTGCACCATTTGTCTCAGGCGAGTCCACCTATCACGGACCGTCATTCTCTCTGGCAAGGAGATTCAGGAGCGGCCAAAAGTTGCGTACCAACCAGAAAATGTCCCGGAGACAGGTATTCACACTCTGATGGGTCATCTGACAAAGGACACAATGGACGACTGTTCAACACCGCCTCGATTTGACAGAATATGGTACCATATTCTTCGAAAGTATAAAGCTCCTACCTATCATGCGTAAGAGAAGGGATTTAGCGGACTTCACCCCAGCCTCCCAAAGTCCGCCGAAGTTTGGGGCGTAGGGGGGATTGAAACGCCATCTAACCTCTCGTGTAGTAAGAAAGTCCGCAATTTCACTTTGGTGCTGCAATAAGAAGCTATATGCTTCTTTCAGTTGCTTGGAAGCGGCGATAAAGTTGCGACCCTGGTCTGAAAGAATTTCAGATGGTAACCCTCGTCTAGCAATGAAACGTGAGAGGCAAGCCAGAAAGGCGGAAGCAGTGAGCTCGAAACAAATTCCAAATGAATTGCTTTGGTTGATGCGCATACAAATAAAGCGAGATATCCTTTAGTGGTTCGAAATTTTCTAAGCTTAGTGTCGCGAACCATGAAGGGACCGGCAAAGTCAACACCGGTAGTGTTGAACGGACGGGAGATGTTGACTCGGGAGGCTGGAAGATCTGCCATAGTTGGTTGGAAAGAGGACGCTCGAAACCTGAAACATGTTTTACATTGTCGAATACACTTGCGAATTAGGGAGCGAGATGAAAGAATCCAAAATGTTCTCCTCAACAACGCCTGAACATTGTTGGGTCCAGAATGGAGGGAGGCCACGTGAAAATGTTTACAGAGAAGTGTAGACAGAAAACATGATTTAGGAAGCAAAAGTGGCTGCCTCGAATCAAAATCCAAGTTAGAAAACTTCAATCTACCGCCCACCCTGAGAAGACCACGTGAGTCTAAAAAGGGAGCGAGAGATTGTAGGTGTTTGGAAGGAGGCTGGTTTTTACAAAGGGACTTCAAGTCTGCGGAAAAATGAACATGTTGAACAATACGAACCAGTGACACTGTGGCATCATTCAACTCATCCACAGTCAGACTTTCTCTCCTCAGTACAGAGGAAGTTTTTCTACAGCGACAATTATGGATAAATCGATGTATCCATCCCATGACTCTAAGAAGTCGAAGATAACTAGAAAATTTGGACTCAAACATCATGTAGATTTCAGTAGGCTCTATTTTGTGAGTCAACAGAGACACTGAAATATTTTTCGTTTCAGGTAAAGTCTCCGAAACTTCGGCAACACGGAAGGGTCAGGCCAGTCCATGTTAGAATCCATTATCATTGAGAAACCGTTCAACCAATTTTCAGATTTTCTTCATTCAAAAAATAATCAGGATAACAACCCCGGGAAGCTAAGTCAGCTGGATTTTCCAGACCGGAAACATGTGACCAAAGAGCGCTCTTTGTGTCTTCTACAATTGAGTCACTCTGTTGGCGACGAAGGTCTTCAACAAGTGAGGGGGTGTATGGATCCATGATAAAACAATTTGAGAGTCACAGAATAGCCGGACGGTTGAAATTGATAGCGGTATACTCTCTGAAATTCGTTTGACCAACTTGGCTAATAAACAAGCTCCGGACAGTTCAAGACGAGAATACTCAAGATCTTTAATGGAGCGACTTTACTTTTTGGCTTGCCACAAATGGGAACGACGAAAACCTGTTGATTCAAAGCACAAATAGACCACTGCTGCGTAGCCAGTCTCGGAGGCGTCACAAAATCCGACAATTGAAACGGAATCATAAGCTGAGGGTGACAAAACGAGGAATTTTTAATTGATTCAAATAAGGTATTGAAGATACAAATTTCAACCAAGTCGTTTCTAAAGAGGGAGGAACAGGAAAATCCCAATCTAATTTAAGCAACCACATCTTTTGAAGTATAGACTTCATGAAGAATGTTATAGGAGACAAGTAACCTAAGGGATCAAAGGTTTTCGCAATGAAAGATAAGATGTTACGCTTAGTACATGGGGAATTGAAAGGTTGGACATGAAAAGAGAATGCATCTATAGAAGGTTCCCAAGATAGTCCCAAGATTTTAAGGGATTCGCAGCCATCTGAGAACCGTATAGGACTTTCTCTGTGATCCTCTGGAAGACTAGAAAGTAATTCAGGGCGGTTCGTTGACCACTTTCTGAGTTCGTAACCTGCTCTACTCAGCAATTCACGCAACTCACTCCTTAACAATTCGGCAGTCTCGACATCTTTGGCGCCACTTATCACGTCGTCAATATATATTTGGTTCGTTATAGCATATGAGGCCAGAGGAAAGCATTCACCGTCATCTTTCACCAACTGTTTAAGCACTCGTTGTGCCAAATACGCTGAAGGAGTCATTCCGTAGGTAACGGTGTTCAGTTCAAACTCTGCGATTGTGTCTGAACCAGGAGGACGCCAATAAATATGTTGGAATCGTCTATGTTCAGGAACAATAAGGGTCTGACGATACATTTTTTGTATGTCGGCACACAAAGCAATTGCTTGCAAGCGAAATTCAGAAATAATGTCTTGGATGTCAGATTGCAATTTTGGACCCTTTAGAAGACGTTCATTCAAAGAAATGCCTGTCGAGTCTGGATCTGAAGCATTGAATACCACTCTCAATTTTGTGGTGGAACTTGTCTCTTTCATGACAGCGTGATGGGGAATTATGTATGAGGATGTAGAGGATGTTATGGACATGTGACCAAGATTACGATATTCTGTCATGAAATTTTGATACATGTTGAATTTTTCTGGTTGCTTTAAGAGTCTCTGTTCAAGACGTTTGAATGAAGCGTGTGATCTAGAGCAATTTGATCCGAGGAGCTGCATTTGGTTTAAAAAGGAAGTGCTACGATGTAACGCCCATCTTTGTCCGAGAATGGGTACTAAGAAAATGTTCTTCCACCAACACATCCAATGGATCGAGCGAGGAACTAGGTGAAACTTCCTCTGTTTCCCAAAACTTTTGGAGAGCTGAACCGATGTCACAATGTACATGGAGAGAGGTGGCAATAGATTCCGAAGTTTGAGATGACGTGGGACCAACCAGAACCCATCCGAAGATAGTATTCACCGCAGTTGGGTTACCAGGAATCGACTGAATACCATCAATCAAAAGTTTAGGGAGTAAATCGGCTCCAATCAGAAAATCCACTGGAGAAGGTAAGTCGAAATCATCATCCGCCAGCTGTAAATTCGCAAATTTGGAACGCACTTCCAGAGGGAGTTCCGAAGGAGGAAGCGGATGGAAAATGTTGTCAAGAACGACAGCATGGCCCTTGACCATCCGAGAGGAATGCCGTGAATGTAACGAAACATCAACGGACCCAAATATGCGTAAGTTAGATTGACCTAAACCTGAAACAGAACAAGTAGAGGACAAATTTTCAAACCCAAGCAGGAAACACTGGACTTAGTAATGGCAGAAATGTGAGAGCCAGGGTCATACACAGCTCTAAGTATGTGTTTTTGACCTGTAACATCCTCAATTAGGAGACTTATAGTACCAAGAAGAATTGGTGAACTACCAGAGGATGCGATGCATGATACAGACTGAATGGGTTCAGCTTCAGATGAGTCACGACCATGAGGGGGGCAGGTTACATTAGGTGAATTTTGGGCAGAGAAGGAAGACGCAGTAACCGAAGAGGGGTGTAGAGAGGTATGATGTCTATTTGTTTTACAGTGGCGGCATACAGAACGAGAATTACAGTTTTCTCTACGATGTCGACCTAAACAGTTGAAACAACGTGAATTTTCTCTGAGATATTTATATTTTCATTCAATGTCATATTCCGATACCGTGAACATTGATGTAAAAAATGTGAACTTTTACACAAGGGACAAGCGAACGTTCTACCATCAGAAGGAGAAGAATCCGTAGAGTTCACCAAAAGAACATTTGAGCTGTGCGATCTTGGTCTCGGAGAATTGCTATCAGCGGTTTTGGAAAGTTCCATTATACGAATCTGCTGCGTTACGAATTCAATTAATTGGTTATAAGTGGGAATGCCCTCTGATGGCAACTTATTTTCAAAGGCACGTTTGGTGTTCGAATCTAAGTTATTCAAAGCCAAAGAAAATAACAGAAAATCTGCAAGATCTGGAATTTTCAAAGATTTTATTGAATTCACGGATGTTTCATGATTATGTAAAAAATCCTTGAGCGATGACAGTGAAGGATGAGAGAGAGACCTGAATTGCAGTAATTTCGAAAAATAAACAGAAGCAAGACGTCTAGGGTTTTGGTAACGCTGAAATAAAGCATCATACGCTATATCGTAGTTATCAGGAATCAACTGAAGACCACTGATAACAGCTAGGGCTTCACCCTTGAGTGTGGTTTTCAAATATTGAAATTTTTGTGTTTTGTCTATCATGGAATTTTTATGAACCAATGAGTTATATAAGGAAATGAATTCTACCCAATTATCTATTTTGCCATCGAATGAAGGAAGTTCAATGGTCGGAAGCATCTGTGGTACTGGTGTAGTGCTAGGGGTGGTATCAGCTGTGGTCAAAACTGCATTTTGTTTCTCTGCTAAATCACACTGTATACTATGAATGGAGGCTAGTATCTCCTCAAAGGAGGCTTGTACTTGAGAGATCCCGACTTTATCCTTCTGAGGCATATTCTCGTTGAGTGCCTCAATTTCATTTGAACTTCTTCAAATTTATCAGAATATTTAGGAAGTTGATCGACAAAGTAGGCAACTTTAGTAAGATCATCAGAAGAATATGTTTTGCACTTATTAAAAATAGATGTAACGGTCGCGAATATATTATCCCTCTGAGACAAAGTTTACTCTGAACTTTCATCAGTTCAGGATCAATCGATTCGGTTTAGCTTTTGAAGTCATTATAAACGAACTGAAATCTCCGAAAATTCACGGAAGAAAAGTTAAATCTGGCAACGTCAAATGAAAGATTTCCCTTTCAAAAGGAAATTATTCTTACACCGGCAACGTCGCAAGGGAATTCAAAATGAAGGATGCCTTGCACAAAAACCGAAGCTGAATTTGAATATTCTAAATTACAAAATCCGGCCCGAAGGACCATGTTAATAATGAGTGGACTGTATATTATTTGCTGGGGCGGAGGCTGAATTCAGAATAATAATTTAGAGAACCATCAACAAATAAGAAAAAATCTTACCTTGAGATGTTGGGGCTGCTGCCTGGAAAACCCGCAGTTCTCCGAAATCCCACTGGCCAGAGGACGGGAGTTCCGCAAAGAGATCCTTGTACAGAGAGGGGCCCAAATCTCCTATCTCAAAGGGGTTATTGATGGTTCTTTCTATAGTTTCTTTCTCAAGAAGCGGAATCAAGACAGCGAAACTTCACTATCAGAAGCACTAAATTTCGTAAAGTATTCGGAAACTGAGTGACTTGAAACGGAAAAGGTAAAACAAATAACCTCGAAAAATCACGCAAATTCGTCAATCAAAGTCGGAAGCAATCTCTGTTATTCTGATTCTTTTTTTCATTCAGCTCAACAACACGTTGCGATATCGAGAAAAATTCAAACAACATGTATACCACGACATCTGCCGACATATCAGACAAATTAGGAGCACGAAAACGTGAAACCTCAAGAAATCTATCTTTGGCGTTAACACCTACAAATGAGATTTTCTTTGTATAAAAAAGAGACTTTCTAAGCCCATTCCTTAGTCTTGCAAATATCTCAGATAAAGTGAATGATCACTTTCTGGATTTCTCACCTGGCATTAAATCGTTGCCCAAATATCCGTCCCAACATTCATTCAGCAATTTTTCCTTAAAGTTACTTTTTGCAGTCTCCTCTTCGCTCTCTTTCTTTTCAAAACGTATATAATTAATAATATTTCCAGTGAGTTTGCGGGATAAAAATAATCGAGCTTTATCCCTTTATCGTTAATGGGAGTCTCGTCAAATTTAAGCTATATGCAAAGTTGCAGATTCCCAGCTTGCTGGTAGTCATTGTTCTTTTGTAGGTGGGCCGGTGAACTGTAAAGGATACCATGAAGTTTCAGTTGGTAGCTTGATGTAGCGTTTCCCACAGATACAATGTTGAGATATTCGCATATACTCTATGATTTCTGTCCTGTGATGTTCGTGTATGTTTCAAAAGAAAAAGGCGATAAACCTCTAAGGTTTGGATTTTCATGATATACTCACGAGCGGAATGAGCTAGAGTTCTGAATATATAGATACGTTCGAAGAATTAATATCTCGGACTAGTTCGTTATTGTGTGAAATCAAGTGAGTAGCTCCAGAGAAAAAAAATTTAACATTGAAATTGTTCTATTATAGAATGTTTTCGATATTGACTTTGGTTAATATACATTCTTGAAAATTTGTTCCTTAAATGTCTGGGATATCACCCACAATTCAGATGGCATGACTTCCAGTGTGTTGGTACAACAGAGTCAGAGCTGGGGCTGTAAAAATCTCTGCCAATTCTCAATGGGCCGAGGAAAAACCAAATTTTCTGATATTTTCAAAAAATGGTTACATTTAGCAAAATTTCAGGTCAACTGCATGCTATTTTCTTTTCCATCTTATTTAGTTGATTGAAATTGTAATCTGTTATCTACAAAACTTATATGAGAATCTTATTTTAGTGGTGATTGTATTACGTTTTGTGCATATTAGTTAAAGCCATTTTTTAATTCTCAACTTTTATTATAGTTCAAATAAAAACGATTATAAAGTAATGAATTCTTCCTTGGCCATCTTGAATGATTTGTCCTTAGACTATATAAGATAGACAAAGCATTCCTCTGTAAAATGTCGATCTTTTGTGGAACCTCACCCGGCAACACCGCATAAAACCTTTTTCCATTTACTCGGTTCACATTATCTCAGGGTCAAAATGATCTGAACAAATGAAAATTGCTTTCTTTGGGCAAATACTTGACCATCCCAACAGCTAACAAATTTTCTTCAATTTGCGAATTTATTTTCGATATGGAGGTGGCAACGTATGTCTTCTTAACATCATGTAACCTTCAAACTGTCAAACAGAGAATACTGCAGCGTTGTCTTGGCTTTCATCTGAATCATCTGCGGTCTCTGATATAAAATGACAGAATCAACTAAAGCTTTTCTTTTACTTCTTGCTAATATATCCGATAAGACAGTTTCAATTTGAAATGAAAAATTTAATACAATGTTTTGAATGCAAATTGGAGAAAAAGTTTTTATTCACAATTATAGGGGAATAGAGTAACCTACAATTTGCTCAGTTTGGCAACATGAAAATTTTGTTATGACCTGAGTGGACCAGCTCAATACGTTACAATAGACAAGCTCTAAGTTTGAGATGCAACACTTTTCAATGTAAATAAAGGGGTCTATTCTTATATAGTCTAAGGATTTGTCGGCCTAGTGGCGACATCTATTACAGTTCATTCAAACTATGTTATGAAGCAAAATGTAGGAACCATTATATTATTAGTAAACTACTAGAACGTAATGGAGTATAGATCTTCTTTAATTATTTGATACAATATCAATATATTGCGTTAACAGCATCGTAATATGAGACAGTGATTCCGAATGCAATAAACTAGTCAGATTTTCAAATATTATTTATAATTTTCGAACTTGTTAACCAGCAGATTCCTTTTATACATTTCTTAAGAAGTTCATATAATTAAGGAAGACTTCCTAAAATACAACCCATAGCAAATCTTCACATTGAATAGTAAAAATTTAACAAAAAATCAAGAAGTACTCAAACAACCCCATACAAATAATGGATAAGACTCAGTTTCCTTACCTTTAAAAGACTTATTTCCAAGTGATTTCTTCATTCACAAGGGATTTATCTTTTTCTATTAGTCCTTCTAGTCAATTATTAAAAAAAAATGTCACCAAACCCACTCGGCTCCAGAGAGTGCACAAAGTACCTCCTCGGCTAGCTCTAGAGCTGAGACTACTTATAAAGGGGCGCCACTCTCTTTTATGATAATACAAAGAAAAAAAAGAGGAAAGTACACTAAAGATCCAAGGGTCGCAAAAGAGAGAAAATAACGAACGCACTGTCAGGATGCCAAACGAGCCCGATCACACAAGCGGGAGGTAGTGGCTGGTAGAAAGAATATAGAGCAATTATTTAATAATATAATGAGCCCAAATGAAATACACAAGGTCCCTCAAACGAGGATATATCTTACAGAAGGTAGATCACTAACTAGTTCTTACTTCACAACCCGAATATTCGATATAATGCTTTATCTCTTACTAAACAAACAGTAATATCACCCCAAGGTATATACTTAGAGCCTCGATGGTAATCGTTACAAATAGCTCTTTACTTATATCTAAGCGACCTTCTCGATAGGTCGGGTTTTATGTACTAAACAGTATTCACTGAATTGGGCTTCTTTTATACTAATCAATCTTAACTAAATTCTACAGACTAACCTTCTATAACAGTCTAGGTCGTGGCTTGACTGAAGTACAAAAGGATATTATTCTCACAGTCTCCTAGATAGAAACTGGGCTCAAATATATTCCTGGGCCAACGTAGTACAATTTCTCGCAGTAATGCGCCCTGGGTAGACGACAGGTGTGGTATCTTAGATGGCGAAATCTGGTGGAGGTCCCCAAAGACAGCTCCCACGGCAGCTCGACGGTAATTCAAAGACAGCCTAGACAAACAGCTCGAAGACTTCAAAGACAGTTCAGAATCTGCGGTACCTCGCAACGGTACAATAATAATTCCCAATTCGAAGCAGAATGATGCTAAAATACGAACAAAAATATAAAATACCTCGTGACAAACATAGCTTAACCCACCAATCCCACGTCGTTCTTCCAAACAAATACGCCACTGCGCTAAAGCGCAAAAATCTCACCAACGAACAAACCAAACCAACATGATAAGATTTCTCTCAGGGCTTCAGTTAAAATCCTGTTCAGATCCGCAAAATTGCGATTAATTACTCCAGGACATTTCAACCAAATATGCGGGAAGAACGATGTAATTGACAACCTACGTCACATGAGGACCACCGACAACGGCGTCCATCGAAACGTACGAGATAAGCTGGCAAACTACTGCGGCTAACGCCATCAGTTCGGTTTGCAGGTACTAACTGGAGCGGGAATTTTGAAACCGTGACAAAAATCTAGATTCATAATAAAAATATACAATTTTAATTTCATATCAAACTTGGTACAAAAATTAATTCGTTTTCATCTAACAAAATATGAGTTTTGGGTTTTATGATTTATAGTATGGATTGTGGAATGTTGTGGTTGCATCTTTGTAAAGTGGATTTTCGTTGGTGTGCCATTTCACTTTTTTCCTCTCGTTTTCAAATCTCACATATTCCCTCTTGTCATGAATTGTAGTGAAAATCTTCCATATAAGCAGCATAATTAAACCAGCAACAACAATTGTGGCAACTACACCAAGGGTCCAAGCTGAAAGCAGAATTGTTTGAGTATAGTGGGTGCTTGTTATTTTTTCTATTTCAGTATCGTAATGAATTCATTACAGTACAAAACACAGTACTGTGACAAGTAACATTACATCACAGCATTGTCTTTCGTTTTGTGGTAGTCTGATGAGAAATGACGATGGTCATTTCCAACAAGTATATCACGCCCATATAAAGAGCCGTGTCCGCAAGGATTCAGAGACCTGTAATAATTCGAAGCTGATATCGCACGGTTTGTAAAGCTGGCGTATTATACTACACTTAACACTCAAGAGATTCATTGAAATTTCTAGGTTACATCAAGAATAAAACATTTTGTGAAACTAAATTTTACTTGAAAGGAGTACCTCACTAAGAAAATTATAACTGCTATTGACAAATATCTATCAGTTTCTTCAAATTCCAGATAAATTTTCAACTATATTCAAACTCACCTAAAGCATTCGGAGGGCAAGATTTTGTCTTTAGAACTTCAATTACGAGCTTTTGGTTCTTATCGTAGTAATAACGATGTATAATTGTGCAGGTTTCATCATCTATCGTGCGACAAGTCTTCTCCCTTCTGTCCAATTCTGTTGTGGTTAGTTCATCTACCTCTTGTATATGGTATTCGGTACAATTTAATTCACACATTTTTTTCAACGGGCCGCTATGAAATACCTTGCACTGGACGCAGTCTTTAATATCTTCGCATCTAAAATGAAAATAATAAAAGTCCTCAAAACTGTCGAAGTTTCTGCTGCACCCTGTATTATCAGCTCGATAGGGGTCATTTTGGGCTAGGATCTTCTACTGTAAAGTTGGATCACTAAACAAGGACTCCTCCGGAGTGAGGTGATTTCCGACACATGAAATTTAGGAATTCTAAATCCAAATCTGCCAAATGTTTTTGAGTAAGAATAATTGAGGTTTCAGAAAATTACCAAACCATCACTCTGCATTAACACTAAACTAATATTTCATTCAATATTCTGTGTCCGAAATGAGCCTAATTTCGTTTCTCTGGCTTTTTCGTGAAAGTAAAAACCTGAGATTCAATAAAACAAACAACAGTTGTAATCGAAGGTGTTTCAAGAAGTGATTAAAGAGAAATCGAATCATCGTAAAAGGAACTTTTCATTAAAAATAATCACTTACCTATCTTCACACGTCGGACATTCCTCACAAAACTTGCCGGTGTAATAAGTCTCACATTCGCACTTTCCACACCTGCAGATCCCTTTGCCAGAACAAACTCCTTTTTTTGTATTACCTGGTTGAATGCATGTACTGTTGCCTTCCAGACATTTGCAAGAAGGGCCTCCCCATCCAGAGTTACATCTACAAAGGCCACATGAGCATTCTCCGTGTCCAGCACAGAGGAGACCTCCCTCCTGCTCGCAAGAGTAGTTGTCACATTGGCAGAACTTTCCACTTACTTCTTCATTCTCGTCGGGGCGTTTATAGCACTCACATTTGCCACATTTACATCGTCCAAGTCCAGAACATGCCTGCAAATATTAATATCTGACTTGATCTGATTAAATCGAATGTCATATGTAACTTTGTTTTAATTGTTTCAGTTGTAGCTCTATATAGGAAATATTCTTTAACATCTTTGAGTGATTTTAGGTACATAGTTGAAGAATGAGTTATCGTGTTGACAAATATTCGAATATCAAGTTAAAAATTTAGAAAGCACTGACGTGAGGTCAGTTGGCTTAGGCGCTCTTGTAAACCACTTACAATTATTTAAATTTTGAAAAATCATATCTCCAGAACTATTAGCTTGTCGAAGTCGAGAGTGGTATTTTTGTATACGTCTGATAAAACTGCACCATAAAAAATTTTATTTGAACAGTGTCATTTGAAAAAAAATTTTTTTTTTGTTACTCCGAACCTATTCGGCCGATTTGACCGAATAACGAACTTAGCCGAGATATTTATACCTCAAACCTATTCTGAAAGTTTCAACTCTCTAACTCTAACATCCGTTCGAGAGTTATCGTGTTCACGGAACGGACGGACGGACGGACAGAATCGATTTTGACCACGGATTATTCATCAGTAGGTCCAAACAAAATGATTGATATCACTTTTGCTAAAAAGTCACAGACATTTGGGCAAATTGATAAGCACTCTGTTCAGGTGAACAAGAGCGCCAAAAATGGCCTCAAGTGAATGATTTTCAAACAGCTTTCTGTACACGCAACTACTTTCGATAGAGATGAACGCGAGGGAAGCTAGGGGTTTCACATTTGAATATTGATTGTCCAATTTGTTGGTTAAGTTGATTACTTATGAGCATCAGAAATTTGAATTCTTTTAGAACACTTCAAATATCCTTCTGGTTGAATGGACTGAGGTTGAAACAAATGGTTTTGATGAGTTTTGTGAAATTCCCTAGAATATAAAATTTTTTAATTTCCCAAACTCTATCCCCCTTTGAACTTTATCGAAGGAGCTGATCTTATTTAAGTTCTTTTAACCGCGAAGTCCTAAGTCCATCATTGTTTTTTGGAGAAGTTGTAACGGTTTCAAAATTCCAGCTCCAGTTAGTACCTGCAAACCGAACTGGTGGCGTTAGTCGCAGTAGCTTGCCAGCTTATCTCGTACGTTTCGATGGACGCCGTTGTCGGTGGTCCTCATGTGACGTAGGTTGTCAATTACATCGTTCTTCCCGCATATTTGGTTGAAATGTCCTGGAGTAATTAATCGCAATTTTGCGGATCTGAACAGGATTTTAACTGAAGCCCTGAGAGAAATCTTATCATGTTGGTTTGGTTTGTTCGTTGGTGAGATTTTTGCGCTTTAGCGGAGTGGCGTATTTGTTTGGAAAAACGATGTGGGATTGGTGAGTTAACTTATGTTTGTCAAGAGGTATTTTAGATTTTTGTTCGTATTTTAGTATCATTCTGCTTCGAATTGGGCATTATTATTGTACCGTTGCGAGGTACCGCAGATTCTGAACTGTCTTTGAAGTCTTCGAGCTGTTTGTCTATGCTGTCTTTGAATTACCGTCGAGCTGCCGTGGGAGCTGTCTTTGGGGACCTCCACCAGATTTCGCCATCTAAGATACCACACCTGTCATCTACCCAGGGCGCATTACTGTGAGAAATTGTACTACGTTGGCCCAGGAATATATTTGAGCCCAGTTTCCATCTACGAGACTGTGAGAATAATTATGGGTTGAGAAACTATATCCTTTTGTATTTCAGTCAAGCCACGACCTAGACTGTTATAGAAGGTTAGTCTGTAGAATTTAGTTAAGATTGATTAGTATCAAAGAGGCCCAATTCAGTGAATACTGTTTAGTACATAAAACCCGACCTATCGAGAAGGTCGCTTAGATATAATATAAGTAAAGAGCTATTTGTAACGATTACCATCGAGGCTCTAAGTATATACCTTGGGGTGATATTACTGTTTGTTTAGTAAGAGATAAAGCATTATATCGAATATTCGGGTTGTGAAGTAAGAACTAGTTAGTGATCTACCTTCTGTAAGATATATCCTCGTTTGAGGGACCTTGTGTATTTCATTTGGGCTCATTATATTATTAAATAATTGCTCTATATTCTTTCTACCAGCCACTACCTCCCGCTTGTGTGATCGGGCTCGTTTGGCATCATGAGAGTGCGTTCGTTATTTTCTCTCTTTTGCGACCCTGAGATCTTTAGTGTACTTTCCTCTTTTTGGCGCTCTTGTTCACCTGAACAGAGTGCTTATCAATTTGCAAAATGTCTGTGACTTTCGAATTTTCGGGCAAAAGTGGTATCAATCGTTTTGTTTGGACCTACTGATGAATAATCCGTGGTCAAAATCGATTCTGTCCGTCCGTCCGTCCGTCCGTTCCGTGAACACGATAACTCTCGAACGGATGAAGTTAGAGAGTTGAAACTTTCAGAATAGGTTTGAGGTATAAATATCTCGGCTAAGTTCGTTATTCGGTCAAATCGGCCGAATAGGTTCGGAGTAACAAAAAAAAAAATTTTTTTATGGTGCAGTTTTATCAGACGTATACAAAAATACCACTCTCGACTTCGACAAGCTAATAGTTCTGGAGATATGATTTTTTTCATTTACTCAAGAGAAAAATAGAAATGTCATGAAGTCCGAGCTTTGTCATTGAAAGATTTGCCATCACAGATCGATATTCGTTTGACAACTTGCAGACCTAGATATCAGTGTCAGTTGGCGTAATATCAATCAAAATTTTCATAGAATTCATAGAGGTAGAATTCGATGTCGATGACGTTGTCAAAACTCAGAAAAGCAATGACGTAAGTTTTTAGGAGAAGCATAGAACAAAATTTGGTGCAAATTATGAGTAGTTATTTTCAAATTGAGATAAAGGTTTTTTTATTCATTAGGCTTTCATATTTACATCACATTGTCCATAGTACGGAGAAAAAGACTATTGTTCACCCGATCAGAGAGCTTATAGATTTGTTAAGGTTTGAATATTTACTTGCAAGTAGCTCAACAAGAGCGCCAAAGCAATCTGACCTCACGTCAGTGCTTTCTAATTTTTTTTTCTTTGTATTATCATAAAAGAGAGTGGCGCCCCTTTATAAGTAGTCTCAGCTCTAGAGCTAGCCGAGGAGGTACTTTGTGCACTCTCTGGAGCCGAGTGGGTTTGGTGACAAAGTAAGAGATATTTTGACAATTAACCTGTTCACAAGATAGAGAGTATAAGGCGGGTGGGTGGTTCTGTCGGCCTGAAGGACATTTTTTTGTTCTTCAATATTGGACTTTTGAATTGTCAATTCAGTGATTCACCCTCATTCCATAGATTTCATATTTTCTATTAAATTGTCTCTATGAATTCTTTCGAAGCACCGACTTTGATCTATACTCACTTCATGTTATCATAGTCTATCCACTTACTCCACATATAAGGGACCAACCGACATAACTTTTCTCATGAATGATGCCTACGAAATCCCAATTGTGTGTGGTGCAAAACAAAGATTAACACCATTATGGTCAAATATTGTAAAATACATTTTTGCAAATCTATATGCACTTTGTTCAGGTGAATCAGAGCACCATTAATATCCCTAAACTTACTCACCATTGCTCCTGGTTTTTCAATACAGTTGGTCTCGTTGTAAGAATGTGAATCTTCTCCGTCGCATTCGCACTGAGAACCATATCGTCCTGGTAAACAGGCACAGGATCCACAAATCAGATTTCCAGATCTGGAGCACTTTTCCGATTTTGGGATGAAGTGACGATTGCCAGGTTTTTCACAGTCACATCCACATATCAGATCTATTTCAATCGTCACGTTTTCATCTATACCTTCAGGTTTGAGAACTATGCTGAGAGGTTCCCCGTTGTATCCAGAGCAAGTAAGAGGTTTGATAGTTGCAGTGAAATTAACGATTTCTCCCACGTGAATATCAGAACATCCTCTCTCCTTTGGTTTGGAGCAATTGGAACTCAATTTCACATCTACGTTCTCTGTTGAATTGATATCTATGCTGACGGAGTCCACGATTTTCTGGAAGAACACACTTCTTGCAAGATTTGTATTTCATATATATATACAGGGTGTCTCAAGTTCGAGTGCCTATTAGACGTTTCTGGAGAACTAGACATATTTGAAAACTGAAAATTAGGATTATGATATTGTTCGAAGTTCTCTACAGAGCTAAAATATTTTCGAAGCCCAAAAACTTCCGGTTATACAGGGAGTGAAAATAAATTCGACGAAAAATTTTTCTTTCAAATTTTCCATTCCTGGTATGAACGAGTATTCAATAGTGAATACATTTCTGTTAAAACCATTGTATTAAATCGAATAGTTTTCAAAATATCCAGAAAAAACTGAAAAAAAAGTCAAATATGTTTAGTCAGTAAGATGTTCATTATTCTTATTTTAAATATCCTGAGCGTAGATCATTTTTGATTCAAATTTTGTGTTGAAAATTGTGATCTTAAATTGGCCATAACTTATGTTTTTCAAATTAGAATCCTATTTTTTTATAATTTTGTTAGATTCTTTGGTCAAAAATAATGATAGTTTTCTCACATGATTATGCTCCTAAATTCAATAATTTCTGAGTTATTTGAGATTTTCTGGATTTATGTAGTACGTAGAGTCAAATTCATAAAGATATTCTGTGAGCATAGAAGATAAATCATCCCATTTATAATTCACAAGTGTCAGATAGGTCTTATTGTTAGTCGTTATGAAATTTTTGATTTCACAAAATGAATCGTTGCTATTCTAATAATGAGATTTTGGATTTATTTCTTATATTGTATTTTTTCAATTATATACGCCATACACATTCAAATGCACATAATGATATTGTTTATTTCAAATGGTGGATGACACAAAATGTTGAGTATCCAATGAGAAGTATCTCCATTTTTTTTTAAATTTCTGAAAAGATTTTTCAAACTTTCCAAATTTTGGAATGTAAGAGCCCCTAAAGAATACAAAAAAAGGGCAGTTGATGAAATTAATATTTCGACTTATTTCGAAGGGAATGAGATTCGCTACTTCAGTACACCGAATTATGATTGTAAATAAATTATGATAATAAAAATAAAAATACGTTCCAAAACTCGAATTAACAAAATAAATAATCAGGTAAGAGTCTCAATATGGTAACCATTTTGTTCCACACACTTTCGAATACGTCTTGTAACACCTCGGTTAGTCGCTCGCTCAATTTGCTCCCCCTTTAGAGAGTGGAAAGCATCCACCACACGCCGTATCAAATCTTCTTTGCTTTCAATAGGAGATTCATAGGCTATGTTTTTTATTTTACCCCATAAATATAAATCTAGGGGAGTAAGATCGGGAGATCCTGGGGACCAAAATAGTGAAGAACGGACTCCGATCCACCGATTACCAAACATTGCATTCAGTTCTTCAGACACCTCGTGCGAACTATGTGCCGGAGCCCCATCCAATTGATACTATGCGGTAGTCGACATACTCAACGGCAGTTCATCCAAAAACTCAGAAACAAATTTCTCAGGATTTCCAAAAATTTTTCTGTATTTAAATTTTCTTCATAAATGTAGTATCGCACTTTATTGTTCATCAAAAGAGCGAACACATTAAAACTAAATTTGTTCTGGGGGTTTCTTTGTCTTTTTCTATGAGGATTTTCACTTCTCCAAATGTGCCAATTCTTTCTATTAAATAGTCCTTCATTATTGAATCTTGCTTCGTCTGTCCAAATGATCTTTTTCAAAAAATTTTCAGCATTTGCAAGTTTTTCTAATGTTCCTCTACAAAAATTTAACCTTTTTATGTAGTCACCTGGTTCTAATGCTTGAACTTTCCCATATTTGTAGTCATATATGTTGTGTTTTTTCAAAATTCGGTGCACTGAATTTCTGTCTAAATCGATTTCATGAGCTGCACTTCGAATAGATGCATTTTCATTCTCTTCGAAATAAGTCAAAACACTAATTTCATTTTCCTCATCATCAACTACCCTTCTTTTGTATTCTTTAGGGGCTCTTACACATCCAAAACTGAAAGTTTGAAACATATTTTCTAAAGATCTTCTCCGTTATGGAAGGTAAATGGGGATACTTCTCGTTAAAGGCCTGGCAGGTTCTACTAATTCTGTCACATTCACCATGTATATAAAATAGA